>JAVQIZ010133849.1:0-18062 GCA_036023535.2 Galaxias brevipinnis | reverse complement strand
CCTACCCCTCCTCGCGCGATCAAACATATGCACGCTTGCACATACACACACACACACACACACACACACACACACACACACACACACACACACACACACACAACCTCTCACTTGGTATCACACGCGCACCACCTCTCACGTGCACTGGCTGTAAGTACCACACATACACACACACACATACACCTCTCCCTGCCCTATGTGCTCAGGTCCCCCTTGGCCCTGACAGCGTGACAGAAGCAGGTGGTCCACTCCCTTTTTGCCCTCTGGCCTTCTGTGCTCCCATTTCCCAGTAGAAACACTGAAGCCTGAGGTAGAGCGATTTTTGTTGTCTTGTACTCCCCTGACCAAACCGCAGACGAGAGAGGCCACATAGCTGAAATATGACTGCTTAAGACCAGGTACAAAACAACTATGTTGTAGTAAACCACAAGGACTGCAGCCTGTCCTCAAGTAGTTCTCATTTACTGTGTTCCAAGGCTGTGGTTAGCTAACTTTGCTTTCTCTCTCTCTGCTACTCGAGTAGGACAGAGGCAGGTGGCCAATTTCCTGCCCTTTGACCTTCAACACTTCCCCTGTGGTAAGGAGAGTGTTCACACACTCTCACATGGAGGAGGAGCCTAGGTTGCCCCTGGTGAACTGGGGGAGAGGTCTCGCAAAGGCTTGGGGGACAGGCGAAGGTCCTTTAACTCAGGGACAGGCAAGGAGTTATTTTAGTTGGCCTTGGCTAGCCTATATCCTGGACTGTTGAATAGTTGTCCCCAGAGTGCTAGCTTTAGTGGACATGGTAACATACACTTCGGCGCATGTTGGCTATTTTCTATATTCTACCCTGTCGTGCCCCAAAGGCAATTATAAGTTTTACAATTTGGAATTTGCACACCGACTCCCAAAATGAAATTTCTAATCAAAAAGAAGGGTTATTCACTGCTTTATACAGAATGATACTTATGATCTCGCTGACTGCAGATGGATTTCATTTGCTGCTGAACTTCGAGCGATGTTCTTCTATTCACTTTAGTCCATTCAGGAGACAAATATTTTGTCTTGTCAGAGCTCACAGGTTACAGAAGGAATTCTGAAAAGTGTCTTGCATGCCTTTTCATTCCCCGCCTAGCCAGAGCTTTGCCTCAAATACTAACCTCAACCGATCACACTGAATCTTACTTTGAAATACTTCAATGAAAGTGTCAATATCGCCCCGCATTGTTGGACTGAATGTGCTTTTTTTTGTTTGATGTGTCTGCTTATCTTCTCTGTGTATCTCTATATATGCTAAATCTTATGATTTATTTGCCTCGAGGTGTATGTGATATGTTGGTCTGGTCCCTGTGTGTGGTGTGTGTGTGTGTGTGTGTCAGGGGGAGCCTCCTGATTAATAATGTCACTTCATTCTGTAAATGGAGCATGCTGAACATCTTCTGATAACTCTAATGTGCTCCCCATTCCCAGCCTGATTTTATTGCCATGCTTTAATAGGATATTGCCACTATCTCAATTTGGATTAACTTCTCTATCGCTGCTGTTGAACTGGCTCAGGAAAGGGTGAGTGTTTGTATGCGTGCAAGTTTCGTTGTGTCAGGTTGGTCTGTCGCCTTCCATTTATTTCAAATTTGCACCCTTCTACCTCTTAATAGTGATATTCTATTCATCTTTACTGACAATCTATATATATTTTTCTTCCTGAAACAGCTGTTTCACCTCTTATTGAAACCTGTTTTGGGGAACATCTTTTTGAACCTGTCTGAAATAAAAGGGATTTGCCTAAATAATCAGGTACAGTGTCTGTAGGACGTAAGTTCACTATATTCAATAGATATATTAGGGCTTTGCCCAAAAGGTTCTTTATATCAGTGCGGTTCTTTTGTGGTTGACCTTCCACTGCCTGCCACACATACACAGCCACACACACACACACACACACACACACACACACACGTAACAGAATCCTGGCAGAGCAGGGAGGACTGGTATGCTTTGTGTGAGCATGTTTTTGTCAGTAAGGACCATGCTCGCTATATGCAGAGGAGTCTGCCCTTGCTCACAGAGTCCTTTGTCTCTCCCTGGCTGCCCGGGCTCCTCCCCCTCTCCCCGCCAGCCCTCCAATGAGAGAGTCTTCAGGTGTTGACCTTATCGGGTGGAGGTCAAATCCAGGTCAGGGATCTGTTGCTAGGCTACCATCAGATAAGTGGCTACGGGGGAGGTGGGGTGGGTGGCTGCTGCAAAGAGAGGAGAGCTCTGTCATTCAGGCCCTGTCATGTAATCTAGTTCATTTTCAGACGATTGCCTGTACGTCAGACGGGCTACCGGGCCCATCCTGTGGTAATGAAACACACATTAAAATATTAAAACCAGCCAACTTGTCTGTTGGCAGCTCTAATTGGCACGCATCCGTTTTTTTTGTCGTTGTTTTTACAGCCGTGCCAACTGTCATGGAGTAACGTGAGCCCTTTTGAGAAGGCTGTGTTCAAACAAAGGAGGATGTCAGAAAAGGTGCAGCCTGTCCTTTAAGAACACTATAGGAAGAATATAAACGTAAAACTTCGACTTGAGTTTGCGCCTGAAAAAACACATTGCTTGAACAAGCTTTTTTCACCAATGTATTTAAATATACTGTTCTAATTTGATTGGAAGCGAGAAAAACATAATGGCAACATGACCTTATTAATCTCTTAACAGTACCCATAGTGATCACCACCTGAGCAATAGTTTTATTAAGGTTATGACTGCATATATGATTAGATTACCCCATTTCCTTTGAAACTATGGCATATAGAGGGTCACCTCATGACTCAAGGGGTTGTTCACTTACCTACGACCTTTAACTAGAGCAAACAAACCAAAAGGTGGCAGGGCAGTATATTTAGAGAGCATGAAAAAGGAGGGGGTGTGGGTTGAAAGACAAGAAAAAGAGAGCGCTAGAGAGACAGAGAGAGAGAGAGAGAGAGAGAGAGAGAGAGAGAAAGAAAGAAAGAAAGAAAAAAAGAAAGAAAGAAAGAACGAAAGAAAGGAAGAACGAAAGAAAAAAAAGACAGAGAGCAACGGAAAGGAAGTGTTGCTGCGTCTTCGCACAAACATGGCCGGCTCTCCCACTCAGTGGTCCTGCCACCTGGACGCATCTATGTGGGAGACTCTCTTCATTCACACATCAGATGATGAACGACATCATATAGAACCCTATCTTCTTTCACACCGTGGGCAGGAGAGAGAGAGAGACACACACACACACACACACACACACACACACACACACACAAAATCGCACACAGCAAAGAAGAGCGAGAGAGAGAGAGACACAGAGGGAGGACAGGGAGAACGAGAGGGACAAGCAGTCCCAGGGTCTGGCTCTTATCATTAACACAGGCTCCTCCATTGTGACACATGTACTTTGTCAGTGTCACACGCCGAGGCATCCAGGTTAACCGTCAGGCCTGGGAGGAAGTGGTCATCTGAGGCTTTGAGAGGGAGCAAACGACCCCGGCCAGCCCCACATAAAGGGACCTAGATAAGGCACATGGCAATTTGTCCATGCCAGTCGACGCACTGTAGCACCAACATGGGGTCTCGTCTGCTAGATTGGCGCGTCGTGAAAAGAGGGTTCTCGGTGTCTGGGCGCTTGCCAGCTGACATTCCGCGGAGACAAATTGAGAGAGAGGCTGGGGCAGATTTATCGGGCCATTGGCTCGCCTCAGGAATTCTCTTGTAACACAGCACTCCTGTGAAAGGGATAAAGAAATTAGTGTAAAACATTCCCCCCACCCTCTCACGCCTGTCAGGGTATCAACTCGTACTGTCTCGTAACCCGCCCTGTCTTTCCTTTCCCTGCCGTCGATACGCGGTGGATTAGAGACCGGAGAATCAAATGGAGCCGCGCAGTGCTCCTGTTCGCCATGCATATTCATGAGGGAGAGCAGGAGAACACTGCTGTGCTCTGGCTGTTGAGTCACAGGTCCTCTGTGGCAGGAAGCACTGCTGGTCAAATGGCAAGGAAGGAGGAGGAGGAGGAGGAGGAGGAGGGGAGGTGGAGATAGAAAAGAGGGATATAAAGAGATGGGAGAGACCGAAAGGCAGAAAGAGGTGTAGAAACAAGAGACAAATTGATGCGGAGAGGTTGAGAGTGAGCATGTGGAAAGAAAAGAGAGCGAGGTAGAAAGAAAGAGAAAGGGAGATGTGTGTGTGTGTGTGTGTGTGTGTGTGTCTGTGTGTGTGTGTGTGTGTGTGTGTGTGTGTGTGTGTGTGGAATTTGAAAGGAACTGCTCCTGGCTGTCTTGGATATTTATTCCATTCTAAAGCAATGAGGTGTTTGGAGAGAAAGGCCAGCTATGTTCATAGTGCTAGACTGTGAATCGTCCGTGGCCAGAGACAGTATATGTACTTCCTCTAAATGACTACAGCACGTATGTATGGCCCCCTGACCTTTATACCTGATAGTGTCACTAAGAACAATACCAGAGATAATGCACCCAAGAAGATCTTCATTCTGTCCCAAAAAAACATAGAAACATCATGTGAACTTCGAAAGTGCATATTCAGATCCTGTCCATCTCGTAAAGAAGCCAAACTCGTAAATCGTTGCTGTGATATGTGTACAAACATTAAAATCGCCCTTCGCCATGGCGCAGGCACAAAGCGGCCTGACTCTTTCCTCTGCATCACCGGCAGCATTTAGAGGTTATCTGGCCGGCTGATGAACAGAGAGATTGGCTATGAAACACAAGGTGTGACAGTATGGCAATATGTTATGGGATGCGGGCGGAGCTCATCAGGAAAGCAGGGACGCGCGGCTTTGTTCCAAATGTCACGATGCATATTTATGGGCGTGCTGGAGTGGCTCCCCGTATAAGCACCATTCACCATCCGTCAGACAAAGCACTGTAGCCCCCTCACGCTCCCTTTCTTTGACACCTAGGCTGGCTAGCTTCATGTGAGGCAGTCTTTCCAGTTGTCCAATAGGATGACCTATTCACGGATTGAGCCATAACTTGTTATTACCGAAGATCACCATAAAATAAGCCTTATCAAGTGCTCCGTACACCTTAAATTGATGTTTTTACTTTATGTGTACAGCTTGTTCTTTGTTAAATGTAATGGTTTAATATCCAATTAATGGAATGTATATATAACATCCTGTAAAACCACCACGGGAGGTCTAGCCCCAGCTTTCTTTGTCTCCTCTGTTGTGGAGATTAGGTACATTGTTACAGCCTTTATTTTCATTCTCTCAGACGACCGAGCCTCAAATTGAGATATCAAAGGCGAGGGGAAGCAGATGAGGAGACAGGGGAGGGCGTCAGGCGGAGAGAGACAGGAGCCGACCCTTCACCATAAGCTCCAGTGAGCTCTCTCCCACTAAGAAGAAGTCTCCCGGGGGATCCGTGTGTTAGCTGGCCGCTCCAGGGCAAATGCAGTGGAGGATGGGGGAGACTGGCTGGCTGTCTATCTGTGGTCCCGCTCCTTGGGGAGGTAACATGCCTCCAGGGCTGCAGGGTGATTTGAGATAGGGCCCTAGCACTAAACCCTGGGGGACACCAGCCCGACAGACCCAGCTCGCTGAGCCTCTCTTTCCAGGCATTTGCAGGCAATGGAGCTTGGTGGCTGTAGAGAAAGAGAGGGAGAGAGGGGGCCTTTCATCTGTGCTGTGAGCAGCTCAGTGGATTTCCTCCAAATTACAGGGAGTGATTACACCCCACCTCCCCCGCCTCGCGCCATGCCCGGCTCACCACGGTGCCTGAGGGCCAGCGAACCGCTGTCAACTGTCGACGCTCACAGCTGAGTCATTAGGCAGAAGTCGAAGGATGTGTCACTGGCATGAAAATAATAAGGAACAAACTACAAAGCACAGAAACACATAGCATCCCAGTCAGTAATCCACTCCCAACCAACGGAAAACGGAATTCTAGAAACACTTCTTCAATCTTAACACCCCTGTGAATATCTGTGCAGTACATAAAATATAGACACGCAGAGGTACCTATTTTAAGATTTCTTAGAAGAGGATGACTGTACGGTTAAATGGACGCAGGCCAACCAACCTTGGACAGAATCACAGCGGCTTTCAACAATCCAGCCAGTGAACACATCCCTCAATGCTGCAGGTCTGCGACACATCCAGTCATCTCTAGCTGGTCCGGGGTGGCAGCTGAGATGGCCTGGCCCCTTTCTGATGGAAGGGAACGTTGCCCATCACTTCCAAGCTATTACCTCCATACAGTCAGGGATTAGGGAGAGAGAAGAACAAGTACACGCCCGCAGGCAATCTGTTTTTCATTTGAAAACTCCCCCGAGCCTTTCCATTATCCTCATCCATATCTGGCTTGACCTCAAGAGAAAACCTTGCCTTGGAAGGGTCAGCGCAGTCTAGACTTTCTCGCCGCCAAACCCCTCACCCACCCCCAGCGCTGTCTGTGGACACAGAAGAAATGCCCCTCTCGCTCTTCACCCTGACCCTGACCTCCTTCCCCTCTCACCTTATTCCTCTCTCTCCTTCCCTCGCTCCACCCACCAATCTCCGATCCTATGACAGCATCTCCTACCAATATAATCTTTCTATTTCACTGGGCAAAAGGGGTGAAAGGGTCCAGGGGTGGAAAAGGAATTTGTCTCTGAATTGACTGTTCTGTGGCTTGCCATTTGAGCTGACCGCTGGTCTCCTGGCTGGTCTGTATGAGGCACATCTGGACACCACATATAGAATTGATAGAGTGATGTTAGTATTTTTTAAGTCAGTGCATTCACTTCGGAAAGGAAAACCATTCGGGTGAAATTTACTGTAATGTGTTTAGGTCACATGTCAGCCAGTTTGAAAAGGGCCTTGGTTTTTTTATAAAATGTTGGATGTGACAGTTGCACACATTGAGCAATAGATTTCATTATTCTCCATGATCTAAATAGAGTATACCTCTCCAACAGCCTGTTTAAAAATGTTTTAGACGCTATCTCTGTCAAGGATAGATTTCCTGTGTGACTTCAACATAAATACTACACCTGGCAACAGAAGGATGAATACAACTGTAATACCAATGCTTCCCATTCCCATCAGAAGAAGATGGCTCAAAGAGGTATGTACAGTACACATGATAAATCTTCAAACTGGGAATCTTGAAAAAGCCCTCCATGACATTTCCTCTTAACACAGGCGCTCAAGGAGGCAATAGGGGAAGAGAGAGAGAAAAAAATCCTCATTGAATATTCATTAACCTGTGCCTAGGTGTATACAAGGCTCTTAACCACTCTTGTTTATGACTTAAGGACTTGTAGTACTGACCTTAGTTTAACACGGCGGCAGATACCAAATTAACCTCTAGCCTCCGCAGGGCTAGCCATGCCCTGCTAACAAGCAACCTGTCTAGACACACGAGCAGTACTTTATGATTTCGCCTCTCAGGTTCAGCCTCCTCTAGCTTTCTCTCCCCCCACACATGGGCCCACAGCACTCCCTCTTTCTCTTTCTGCATCCATTTTCCTCCATGCCAGGCTATCTTCCTCCTTCCTCAACCTCCTTTTTTTCCCATCCACCTCTAAATCTGTGCCGTTTTTGGGTCATGCACCCTGCAGCCAGCATCTATGGGTTACCAAAAAATGAAAACTGTTCAATCTTCTTTAGACACAATGTAGCCCAGTTTACAAGAACACATGTAAGAAAAATATAAATTATTTAGAATTTCCATGAAAGCCCGTCTGAATGGTTTTCACATGAGTGGTGGCCAAATAGAAAGTACCTCAATGAATAGTGGTGGCCTAGTCGGAGGAACTGCTACCTGGTGACCAAAGGGTCATGAGTTCAAGCCCACCACCACTAATGTGCCCTTGAGGTGAACTGCCCCTGTAATCAAATTGTAAGTCGCTCAGGATAAAAGTGTCTGCATAACCGTAATGAATGAATCAAATTGTGGTTATTGGTTTGCTCATTTCATAAATGTTTTATGAAGTACTATTAGTGGCTATGAAAGCATAAAGCAACTATGTATATTCACTATCAAAATGAAAATTCAAGGGTATTTCAACTTACTCATATCGCATATAATTTTTTTGTATACATTATTTCTGCATAATTTCACTGAACACCTGCAAAAAACAAGAATGCAAGAGACTGGGACGCAGTGCAAGAAAAGAGTAAACAATAGTAACCTGATTAATCACATATTCATGGGATACCTTAAGTTTATTGATATTGCTGTCAGTGTTACTTCTATCGAATTATATCGAATTATTCAGTGTTTTTTGTCCGTCCTTTGTCCTGAATCAGATTCCGTACTTCCAAGATCTGTATAACCATCTGATTGGCCACTACTCCCTCAGTCAAAACAAGAGAATCGTGCTGCGGACGTCGAAAAAGAATAGGTGGGTAGCATGCTAGTGCTAACATCTATGATACCTCATTAAACGTATCACCTTAGTATCCTGTTGTCTATGTGCACATATTTTTTGTACCCCTTGAAAGATATTTCTTTGCATAGGATGCCTAATCAGACTAGCCACCGTCTTGCATTTCACTTAGTAAATGTGCTATTTAGCTGGCGAGCGTGGTTAGCTATCATGCTAACTTTGGTCAGTTACCATTGCGTTTTAATAATTAGCAAGCTTACGGGCAAGTTATGGATAGCTAGCTAATGTTATCCTACCTGTATCTCGTTCTTAAAATTATTGTTTGCTACTTGCGCAAGGTTGTTAGCTCGAAACTCATTAATATGTTAATAGTTGCGTGTACGTTAAATTAAATGGTTGTTTCTTTTCCATAGCTAAACAGTCAAGATGAGTCTCAGAAAGCAGACCCCCAGTGACTTCTTGAAGCAGATAATTGGTAGACCAGTGGTGGTCAAGCTCAACTCCGGTGTGGATTACAGAGGTAGGCCTCATAATATGCTGGCAGCTGTGTAAAACCTGCATAAGTACTTATCAAAATGACTGGGAAGCCATTTAAAGTATGAATATATCATGTTTACGCCAATTTGGACATTAAATATAGAACTCATCTTAACCAGTGTTTTTGAAAGTAGCAACACCTTAACTCTGGCATTGTGTAGTGTATATATCCATACTCATTAGCAGTCGTTTGTCTTTCTGTTGGTCCGCAGGTGTGCTGGCCTGCCTAGATGGGTACATGAACATTGCTGTAGAGCAGACAGAGGAGTATGTTAATGGGCAGCTGAAGAATAAATATGGGGATGCGTTTTTAAGAGGAAACAATGGTAAGGAAAAACCAATGACAGCAAATTGCCATAGCCGTTTATAAACAAATACATTGTTAACATCTGCAGACACTGTCACATACACACACAAGTCAAACTAGCCTAATTGGTGGTAGTATTTGGGGGGTTTAATCGTACATTCTGATCATCTGTTCACACCTTCTTTTTTCCTCCATCAGTGTTATACATCAGCACCCAGAAGAGAAAAGTATGATGGATAATTTTGTTTAATTTCCTTTATTTGTTTTTTTTTATCACTGATATTTCAATTAATATTTGTTGCAAGAGAAAGCTGTTTTAGTTTGATAAGAACCTATACTGAGAGTAAGTGTTTGGTTTTGTAAAAGTTAAACAATTCAATAAATTGTGTGTTTTGGACATTTCAATTTGTTTTAAGGTTCTTGATGTTTTCCAAATCAGTAGTAGTTTCAATATGCAATTACAGTGTATAAAGTACATTGTGATTTTAACTCTAATTCTATAAATAATTACATGAATAAATTTTTGTAATGTGTTAAAAGCTTGACTTCTCATCCTGCCAAAATAGTTTAACATACACTTTCCAGAAAAATAATTCATATTTATAACGTCAAATTATTGTTTTAAAGCAAAACATTTTTTAAATTGGCCTATAATTGTCTTTGGTAGGCTGAGACACGAAAAGCAAAGTGTCATTGTATAACTGAATGGTTTTCATGCTTGTTTTATTAAAGCGAATCTATTCCAGACTAAACATGATTAATTCTACTTGCTAATATCCTACAGCTCCACATGATGACTAAGCCTATAGACAACTTGTCCTTTGCCAGCAAGCCATAATGAAGAGACCATTAAGCGCTGGGTGGACGATGTAGCAAATGCACACAGAAGCTTAACTTATCAAACTCTTACTCTCAATGGTGAGGGATATTATGCACTTAGGGTCTACTTGTAGGGAAACATTAATAATCCAAATTATCTAGTTTCATCACAACTTTTATCAGTGGACATTGACAATGGGGGGACAGTGCATGACTAATTATCTGAAAAATATTGGTCAACAAGACAAAATGGAGGGAATCTACAAATGGTGCCACCTGCAGGCTGTGTGTTATATTAACTTGTAAACAGGTCTATCAAACATACTCCCACTGGCATCTGCTGCCACTTATGGGAGGTGTGAAATGAATATGGAATCATGGGTGTATTTATATATATATATATATATGTATCTATCTGTGGGCCTGGTATAACCTATGTGACCAGTATATAAACACATTTGGTTTGTTCTCCTATGTCCTTGGAACATGCACTGTAACTAGGTGACAGTTTTTCCACTAACATACCGCCTCAAATAGCCCATCCAAGTCCCTTCCTGAACAGGCATTTCAAGGAAATAAGATGTTAACTCTTTTCCAGGGGCCAACCTTGCATGAACAAATTAGTTCAAATGGGGTGTCGGTGCATTATGCTATGATAAGAATTCAATACCTGTTGGATTAATAAGGCTGTCAATGAGCATTGCTCTTCTGTGGAGGCAACCGGAGGATTGCCCCCCTCCCCTTATTTTTGTAAAGGGAAATTTTCAAGGGCCGTGTTTTCGAACCTGTACATGCGCACTCTGGCCCCTGGAAGGAGACAAAAGGCTGCCAAGGTCAGGCCCGACTTGAGGATGAAGGACACGTTATTGATCAAACTACGCCGAGCCGCAGCTGCAGCGGGGAGCGACAGAGGCTGGAGCTGCCTGCAACACACACCCAAACACACAAAAACACGTCTGTGTACACAATGGCATACAATCACATACACACACACTGGCATTAAAACACACACACACACACACACACACACTGTATCCCCCCCCCCCCCCCACATCCCCGGTCTACCACACACAAAGAATCGTTCTGGCAGCTAGCGAGGTTAGCAAAGGCAAATATTTACCTAGCGGAATCATAACTGAGCCGCTGGCTGTGCGGCCTCACCGGGAACCCAATTAATAATGCTCGCAGTAATGACCCCGACGACAGACCTCACATTATTGTTCTATGGGCCTTTTTAGAAACACCACATACTGAGCTCTGGGGCAGCTTGCATCTTTGGCTGGGTGGGAGCATGTGCCCGTCTGTGTGTTTGTGTACACCAGTGCGGTACATCATTTGTGTGTCCGCATTCCGCTGTGCGCCCATTGATTTTTAGTGCCACGGTGCCTCTCACGACCACACACATTTTGCCATGCCACCTTGTTATATCACAGCATAAGTTCCCTCTCCGTCTGGTTCTTTATTAATTTGTTCCCTACACTCGAGCGGGTCCCTTTCCGCCGCTCTGCTATAGCGGCGTCTAGCAGCAGAGCTTCTCCCGGCCACCAGCCAGGCCGCCTGACTCCGGGGGCTGTCGTCTCAGAATGCTGCAGTGGCGGCTGGAGGGTCGATGCGCGGAGGTGAGTGACGGAGAGGCGACGGGGAAGACAAAAGAGGAGAGGAGAGGTGACAGCCTTGTAAAGCTGAGGGGGTGTGGGGGGGGGGGGGGGTGTCTGCTGGCCAGGGAGCGATGGAGCCAAACAGCACCACCAGCTGCCAAAGCTGCCAAACTACAGGAGGAGGGGGGATGATGGAGAGATTGGAAGTGGGGAGAAGAGAGAAAGAGACGGGGATGACACTGACCCCGGCTGATCACTTCAGTGTGACTCTCTTGTCCTTTCACGGGGATCAAAAGGCAACAAGGACGGTCTGAACGGTGCATGCTATTCAATGTGTGCCCCCCTGCCGTAGCAGCACAGTCTCCATCGGACAAGGACACGTTAGGACTGAGTGGAGCTGATCCTGTACATATGGAATGTTAGCCACGTCACGCAATCTATTTGTCTGGTAAAGCCCTTCACACACACACAAACACACATACACACGCACGCACGCACGCACGCACGCACACACACACACATTCTTCAATGCAGCCCTATCAAGGTGAAGCCGAAAGCAGAGACATGTTAATGGTCTGGGTTTGTTTATGTGCACGAGGCTGTCCTTTGTGAACTTGACCCCCCATGTCCCCCGCCTGGGAGCCTGTCATGTGTTTAGGATGTAAATGATGGCGCCCACCTCCCACGCAGGGCCTCTCCTTTGGCCAGGGGTTAAAGGTCAGGGGTTACTTCAGAATAAATAAACACCTTAGGTAACGCGGCCAGAGGCCACCAAGGAAAGGGTCATCGCGTTCCGGCAGTTTCCATTATGCAATGCCGTGCTGAGCAACCTACGACCTTTCTCAGTTTAGAATGAACTTTCAGGTTACGTAATGTTCTCCCTACATCAGTGCCTTAATTAGCAGAATGATGGTGGCAAAGAAACGTTCAAGTTCTCATTTGATCACGATGCATGCACTTTAATCCACATCAGGCATTCCCCTGCATTCACACCCAGGCATCCCAAGCTCAAGTTCATAGGGTGTTTTGATCGTAATTGAGTGGGAGGAGGTGGGCCAGTGCCGGCTGGACTGCAGTGCCTCGCCGCCCCCTAGGCTCTTAATTTAGCCCTGAGCACAGTCAACCTTGGACAGGAATGTGACCCTTAACCTTCTTATCTCGAACTCGCTATTCCCAGCGCGGGAGCCGGGGGTCGGGGGCCTCTGTGATTTATCCTGGCCCCAAAAGGCAGTGTGAAGCCGCCGGGCAGGGTGAGGAGATGGCAGGGGTTAGGGAAGGGTGCGTTTGGTGCCCTTTGGGGGGGGCGGCTAGAGAGGGCAACCGGAGTGTGTCACGGAGAATCTCTGTGCTCCAGTTAGTGTTCACAGCTGTGGTGACGTGTAGGTGCGGCGAAGAGGCATGCATGGCCAGAGGGAAGGGACAGCAAGGTTTTGACCCCGAGCCTTTGAACCCCAAGGTAAACACATGGAGGGAGCCGCCGGCATTGACTTCTCAGAAAACAAATCTCTGTCTCACATAACGGGTCCGTGTGTTTTCTCCAAGCCTCCAGCGCCCCTGGTTACCGTTCGCATCGTACACGTCCACAGACACCATCATGTACATGTTCCAGCACATAGCCCACCCCAAACTACAGAAAGCCTGCTGAGGCTAATGGCAGTCCTTGCAGTCCTCTCAAAGTCGTTGAGTAATACACAATAAAAAACTATTTTTACCCCTCTGACAACAAAGTCTGTTTCTGCCTATACTCAGTTACAGGCAAGGTGTCTGGTGAAACACCTCTACGTCAAACATACAATGGTGTTGCCACTTTATATGCTATCTACATCTACATGCTATTAGGCAGTTTTAATGAGTTGAGGTAATGAACTGTATATCCCACCCGTGGAACTAACCACTGAGAGGGCCAGTGGCCATGGGGGGTTGTTATGGCGTCGCACCACTGCACCTGTCGTTTCCTGCGGGTGGGCAGTGTAGCATCCCCTGCCACGCTCCGCCTAGACAAATGCATGGTTAGTGAAAGGGATCACTCAAATGGACATAATAAGAATCATCCTAGAGGGGAGTCCCCCTACATTCCTGTTTCCACCAAACGACAAAAGTAGACAAAAAAAAAGGAAACCAACACACGTTGAGAATTATGCATTTAAATAATTCACATCATCCACGTTAGGGAATTGTCTTGGCACGGGGGGATTTAGTGCAGTACTGCTTTGTCCTGTTAGCCAGACAAGGCTCTCCACTCCGCTTTTGGAGATTTGCATGAAATACAAACTAACCCTGCACTCAGGCAATTAGCCTCCATTATAACAGCGTTCCCAGTGCCAATTTGTCTGCCATGCAAGGTAATGCAAAGTGTCGTTGGCAAGCGGCCAACATGGTAATGGTATTGCGACTGAGCCTTTTGTTGTTGTTCCCTTTCAAAGGAGCCGCGGCAGTCACACTGTTGTGTCACCAGTCTGGCGGCTGAGGAGAGGGGAAGTGATTCTGCCGTCACAGGTACCAAAGTGATCCCCTCGGCTTGACCATTACCAACGGCAGCGGCACTGTGGCGCTGGTTTGCGGCTCCCTTTGTTCGCTTTCGGGAGCGTCAGTGGGATTAGGATTAATTGTCTGGGCTTGGATTAATCGTGACTTTAGATGTCCAAGGCTGGGAAACCAATAGTGTTGCTTCACTTGCTGAGCTGAAAGCAGCCGAAATATGTTTTTTAAATGAATCTTTCTCTTTAATGCACACGCCCTGCCACGATAGCGTCCTGATCACAGTAGTGTCTCGTAGAAACCACATCCCTCCTTCAGGTCCATTAAAGGCATGCAGCGTGTCCTGTTGTGCCAGTGTGGGCTATGTGTGTGTAAGAGAAAGAGGGAGCCCTCTTGTTAGCGTGTCCTTTCCAGTGTGTGTCTAAGAGCGTTGAGAGAAGCTCATTGGCTTGACATGGTGCACCCTGGTGCAGCTCAGAGAGGGGCTGTGATATTGCTCAAGGGTAAACCCAGACAGAAGAGTTATGACTTCAGCCCATCTCCGGCCATCAGGGAGGTCATGCGCATGCCACACACACTCTCTCTCTCTCTCTCTTTCTCTCAGACACACACACACACACACACGGAGAGACAAAATGCCCACCTAGTGAACTCACACGGGCACACAAACCAAGCTATCCAATCAATCAGACACACGCACGCACACACACGCACACACACACACACACACACACACACACACACTTACCTCTCCATGTTGGACTGGGGCCAGTCCCAGAGGCCGGGCACTGTCATAAACACAATTAAAGGCTCTCAGTCTCGGCCAGAGCTGGATCTTTCTCCTGCTTGTGTGTGTGTGTGTATGTGTGTGTGTGTGTGTATTTGTGTGGAGTCTGTGTGTGTGTGTGTGTGTGTGTGTGTGTATGTGAGTGTGTGTGTCACAGCCTATTATAGGACAGACAGGGGAGAGCACCTTTCACATCAAGATATGATTCCTATAAAGTGGACAGCAGGGAGAAAAAGGAGGCCGTTAAATTCAATGTGACACCCCCAGGTGGGCCACTTACGCCTTTTACGGGGGCGTGTCACTTTGAGAGTTTTTAACGACCAACGGGGACTGTGGCGAAGGGATGCCCTTTGCCACACACTCCGACTCCAGGACACCCCCCTGGCAGAGCCTGCGCCAATAGGACGCCAGGAAGCCCTTTTATAGGGCAGACGTACACACAGGTAGCCGCCCGTAGTGATGACATCTGATAGACTTTTATTAACTGTCGAAAAGGCCCTGAGCTTTTAAGGAAACCACCTTAATGGGGTCCATGTGAAATCAATTCTTACCTCACATCTTCTGACTGTATTTAAACGACTTTCCTTTGACGTGTGCTGCCGTACTCGAAGATGGCGTGTGAGTGTGACATCAAGATGAACATGTCAGGGGGAGAGGCTGTGGGTGCACCATCGCCCTCCTGTAGTCTCTCACTGTTTAGCTGCTG
Organism: Galaxias brevipinnis; assembly: GCA_036023535.2. Lineage (NCBI taxonomy): Eukaryota > Metazoa > Chordata > Actinopteri > Galaxiiformes > Galaxiidae > Galaxias > Galaxias brevipinnis. The sequence continues at coordinate 2,508 of JAVQIZ010133849.1, read as the reverse complement.
AGAAAAGCCCACGGGGATAGCATTACAAACCTAGGCACACTCTGACCTCTGGTGACGAGCAAGGGTATTGCAATGTGTCGCCACTATGTTTGCTTCTTGTTCTTTCGTTCTAATTGACCTGGATCTGTTCATGTGCTTTGCTGTAATAAAAAGGGAAGAAGTGCCTTGAGACCAAAGAATCCTGTCAGCTTCGCCCTGCAGCAATTCCCACAGCCTAAAACTGGGTCCCCATTACAGGACCCAGCACTGTTTGAAGCTGAGCTGGAATGAAAAATTAAAAAGACCTGGGTGCCACAATGCTCTGCAATGAATAATTAAGAAATATGCATTTCCAGATAATGTAGGGAAGAATCTCAATACACTCCGATCTAAATTCCTTAAAGAAACACTTTGGCATATATTTGTGCGGGACTTGTACATGCGTTTGTCTTAAAGCCTTGTTTCTGTGTAAAGAGATGGTGAAATATTTATCCGGAATTTCACACTGAATATTCCACTGTGTTAAACACAAGGAATGAGCAATAACGTGTTTTTTTTTTAAACACAGAAACCGGAACAAATGGGACATGTGCTCATTTGGTGTACGACGCGAGAAGGAAAAGGGAAAAGAGACACACAGCGAGCATGTGATATGTTTCATGGAATAACGCGGCCGGCGCAGGAGGGATGTGCCTGTGAAGGAGAGTGGAGTTCCCATTATTAATACAGGCCAATCAATATTGTACATAATGAACGAGAACGTTAAATCACGACGCGCTGATTAATAGATACAACAAGATGTAGCCGCTGTCAAAACAAGACAGAAATCAAACATTGTAATTAATAGATCACACATAGCTCATGTAATGGAAACATTATGCACGTCTATGAGTGAAAAATGCACCAGATTCTCTGTGTGGCACCAGAACAAACCCCTACAAGGTTAGGCGCTGTGGCTCGTTGTTGAAGAGCAATTGACTAACAACCACTAGGCTGCCATGTTGGCAAACAAACTCCTATTCCTGACTGGAATACTAACAGTCAAGTACTTCAGTTGTACCGTCTGTGTAAAGTCATCGTCGTCCCCCCATCACCGACCACTTCAATAAATTGTGTTTCCACAGCGTCTAATTGTCAGTGCTCTCCTCACAGTTTGTTATTTGGCCTGTCCTTCTGGTCTCTGTGAAGGTATGAATCACCCACCAATATGGCCGCCTGCTTCCACACTCGATGACTCACCAGAGACTTAGGTCTTCACGCCAATTGCCCGCTGGCACATTTACAGCCGCTGCCCCGCACGGGGCAACAGGATACCTCACGTTGTGAGGTCACAGTAAAAAAACAACAACTTTTGTCTTCAGAAGTCATTGTGAATGCGTGTGTGTGTGTGTGTGTGTGCGTCCTAATTTAGCATCAGCGAGTTTTGCGGGGCCTGCGGGGTGGGGTGGGGGGTGGGGGGGGTGGGGGTGGCGCTAAATCAGGACAATACTTTTTTTGTGTCACTGGAGTTGGCATGAGCAGCCCCTGTTCCTCTTCCACCTCGCTCCTTCTCCCCACCCCACCCCTCCTACCCCTCCGCTCTCCCTTCCCTCCCCCTCATCCTCCTCCTCCTCCCTTCTCAGTCTCAGGCCCTCAGACAGTCTCACAGCTGCCACGTAGCGCGAGCTCCAGAAATAAATGATGGCTCCCTGGGTGCGTGATCAAGGCCAGGCGTGTTGGCAGTGCCCCCCCTGGCTGGCCGACCCTCTTCCAGGGCTCTTCTCTGATGCGGATGTCTCACTCCCATGCCCTCTAGTGGCTCCACCTGGCCACTACCTGTTTCTCGTCTCCAAGAAGCATAGGCGAAAAATGAGGATCGGCACCTCGAATACCTACTACCATAACTACCAAATAAAAATTCAAGATCAAGCTATTCTTCACCACAAAGCCAGGGCCCATTTAACCTGGTATGGAAGCAAAAGGTGACTGACAAGTAGGTCGAAATGCAGCGGCCCTTTCATTCACGCATACAACTTTTCAAACTAAGGCTGGCAACAGAAAACCCAGCCGGGCTGCGAAGTCTCAGTGCCTGCAACAAACAAAGGGGAACAAAGGCTGTGCTGGCTTTGCTCTCTTGGCCTACTTCTTAACTCCAAACTGCATGACCTTGCAACTGCGGTGTCCCGTTTCAGTAGACACCTCCAGACCAAAACAAAGCTCCGTGGAAAACAGAGAGCAGAGGCCTGCTGTACAGTACACACTGGAGGCTTTCAGCTCTCGGTCGAGTGTCAAGCAGACCGGCCAGCCCCCCTCCCTCCTCCCCCAAGGCCCACTGTGCTGGCACCCAGCCAGGGGGACTTGGCGTAAGCCCCACAAGTCTCCTCCCTCTTCGCTGCTCAGGAGGTGGCTCCCTGTCTAAACACAACTGTCAGGTCAGCGAGGTCTTCGGGGCTTTGCAAACAGGGAAGAATGGGGAATGGGGAATGGGGGGGGGGGGGGGGGGGGGGGGGGGGCGGGGGGGGGGGGGGGGGGGGGGGCGGGGGGGCGGGG
>JAVQIZ010133754.1:0-19998 GCA_036023535.2 Galaxias brevipinnis | reverse complement strand
ACACAGAGAGAGAGAGAGAGAGAGAGGGTAGTAGTAGGCCTCTGTGTGCACATGAATGTTCCTGTGTGTGTAAGTGTGCATTTAGGGGGGTATCATTTGATTAGATTAAAGAGCTAATTCCTGTGAAAGGAGAATGTTGTCTAACAGGTTCTCCTCATCTAAATGCACAAACCCAGGACTTGCTCTTACGCCTTGCTCCTTCATCGGGGGAACACATTTCATTGGCTGAATGAACTAACTCTATAGTGCGGACGCCAGGCATGCTCCTGTCCTGCCAATTTGCTTAAAATCCTGTACGATCTCAGGTGTTTTCCTTTAAGTTCAGAGTTTTTTGTGAAAGACATGAAAAGATGGGAAAAAAACGAGAGATTGGGACAGAATGAGAAAGATCAGTGACAACAAAACAGCTCGGTTTCACTTCCAATCAGCCTAAGTTACCCCTGGCAACCGTCGGGGTTTGAACACCTAGGCCTAATAATAAAAGATGGCTATTTATAAGCCTGTAAAAGGAAATAAAACAAACTTGTGATGTAAAAAAATACAGTATAGTAGGCCTATGCGTATCTTGTAATGACGTGCTTGTGAACCCTATTTTATTAGCGCTCATAAACCTTGTGTTGGTAAAGGTATGAATGAACAGCTTGGAAATTATCTTTTGCAATCTCTAGACCATCAGTACGTGCATCAAAACACAATCATTGCATAGCAATCAGATCCATATTGTGTCTGTGGTCTGTGGCCTTTTTCTATTATCTCATGATTGAATGACTGGAGAGCCACAAGTGTTTTATTTTTGAAGTAGCCTCGTGGGACATTGGATGAGAGACATTGGATTTTGCTTTTCAGAGAATAGACCTCCAAACAAAGACAACTAATTAGTGCAGTAATATGAGTCTATGTGGTGTCGTAAGCCCCTTGTCTGTGGTGTTGTAAATCATCTTTTCAATATCCGCCTGTAAGCTTCATCACAACTCTTCAAATTAAATTCCTCGGGCTGATGCACTGCATTGGAGAGAGCCGCGTGCGTGGGAGTTGTGGAGCTGAGTGCATGATTTCGGAGTGCCTCCTAATTCATGTGGCAGAAATTCACACTGAAGGAAAACCCCCGGCCTATGACTCGCTGTGAGTTCCAGGAGGATTTATACGAGAGAGAGGGGAGGGGGGGGGGAGGGTGGAGAGCGAGAGAGAGCGAGAGAGAGAGAGAGAGAGAGAGGTAATGAAGGAGGTAAGCAGTGCGCCCACAGGCATGAAAGTGCTGATGATTGTACGACGTGTAGTAGAGCCTTAACAACCCTCAGTGGACCTGTACTTGCGGGTAAATCTCACCACAGAGATTAGAGGCTTTTACAATAGTTGCAATGAAGACAGGATCAAACTGTTGCCATTTCCTCCTATTGCCTTCTGATACTGGATACACAATGAACACGAAAACAGACAGGTCACAGTTAAGCCATAACAAAAACAATTGTAAAGAATAAATTCTCACTATCTTCACCACTACCTTTTTACATCTTCAGCCCTGCTGTCGTTCCTTGGCCTGTTATTGTGTGAATGAAATAGCTGAGAAGAGCCCGTCCTGTCGCCCAGAGAGTTGGGGACAGTGGGGTGCTTTGATATTCTTTGTGGCATCATCCTGTTCCATTTGTAGTCGTTAACGAAAAGTATTGAAAATTACGGTTTGTCTCAAACGAGCTTTTACATGGGAGTGGACTGTTGGTTTATTTACTTTTTAGAAGCCAGTTAGGTTGTCGAAAGGACAGGTAGGCCTATTCTCCCTCTGTTAATTGCTTTTCAAAGTTGAAAAAGAGATTAGACAATAACATACTGACTGCTGGTGGCTTGCAGGTTTTTAGAGTGAGGTTTCAGTGTTTCTTGTACTTTCAATTGTTTGCCCACTAACAGCAGTTGATTTTAAAGCTAACATGGCTGAATGCTCACAAATAGCTGATGGAATGCCATCTCAGTGTAAAATCTCCACCTTTAACAACCCTCTGTGGCTGTTTCACACAGGAAGATCAACGTTTGTGTCATTTCTGCCATCAGGGTCACTGCAAATGTAATCTGGGATATACAGTACGTATCAGTGTTAAAAGGACGTATTTTAATTGAATCGGAGATAAAAGTATCTGATTGTCAGAGGGGAAATTAACAATGAGTTAATAACTACTTGTTTATACATTTGCATATGGGGCGCCGTTCACTGGTGCTGGAAATCTCCATCACGAGATAACTATACGTTTTCCTATTCCAAAATAATTGAAAATGGCAGAATAGATAAGAACTATAGGGTATCTTAAAAGTGGCTTGTCTGAGTCAGTATTAACTGTCCTCTCACAAGCATGGAACCTGGCATCAAAACATCTTAATTAAAAGCTACAGCGCATTGTTACCAGTCCTGCAGAGAAATCGATGTCAAATCGATTTCGCAACTATCTAAAACAATAGTAAATCATTGAAGGAAGAGGTGAGAACAGTTGTGTGTAATAAAAAATATGTGTGCAAATAATTGTAACAGGAATTACTAAGCCTTCCCTTCTCTCAATTTCGTCAGAATTGGGAATGAGAATTTAAAGCTTAGTATTTTCTCTCTTTTTTTCTCTCTCTCTCTCTCTCTCTCTCTTTCTCTATCTCTCTCTCTCTCTCTCTCTTGCTCGCGCTCTCTCTCTCTCTCTCTCTCTCTCTGATCATTCATTCACCCTCCCTCCTTTTCCTCTCTCTCACAACCCATGCCATCCTTTTTCTCTCTGGAGTTATTTTTAGCTTTGTCCAGAGGGAGAGAGGGTGATGGTATTGGGGGGTGAGGGGGGGGGGGGGGGGGGGGTACTATATAGTTGGTGTGAATAATAATTTTTGTAAGGTAGATGTTGTAAATCGGCTCTTGGTGTTTAATTAATGTATTTAATTGACATTTGCGAACTTCAATCATCAACTGTAGCCTACTAAATATGTGCTGTGAATATTTTAGTTTCCTCATACAAAACGGAGTAAGACACAGAGGCTGGTTTTACATTAAAATATTTTTATATACATTAAAACATGTATTACAGCATTTGTGAATAGTTCTAAACTCTTTGCAGTCGACATGTACAATCTTACGAATATTTTTTTTAACAAAGAAGTAAGCATAGACAAATATATTTGGTATCTTTTGGTTATTTTGAAGTGACTTTGATTAGAAAGGAATAAAGGCTACTAAGTTTGTTCATTTCCACCATAACCTACAAAGGAAATGTTTATTTTTGCCATTTTGCTTTTCAGCTTGAAAATTCCATAGCCTCATAATTCTATTACGCTCATGTTATGTGTGTCACACAGGGGGTTTATGTGCCATTACAACTTCACGTTAGGAAATGAACACATCTGTATTTCACTATAACTGTCACAGTAGCACTGGAAAGCTTGGGTGAATGCATTACTGAATAATACTGACGTCAGTAGGAAAGGCACTGAAAGAAAAGCCAGACATTGCCAATATACTGAATGACAGCTAGCTGCACAAAACCATTCCTCATTGAGGAATTTAAACTCACACAACGGACTGGAATCAATAGCAAGAAGGCTTATGTAGTTCTGAAGTCATAAAGAAAGGTACACAAATATCTTTAACTGAACAGTTTACTCAAACAGACAGCTACGCCAGTATAATGTCAATTCTCCTGGAAAAACCCTGCACAAAGACAGTATAAAGTATGAGGCACATTCATTTCAGAAACGTGGCTACTTTTATGCTTAAACAACACATACAATTTTTTGATATGTGGTATTTAATTAGGTCTATAGGGTTAGGCATGAGTGATCAGTAACATACAATAAACCAATCATATACAATAGTCTGAAAATAGGGCGTATAGTCTTAACCCATATAAAAAAAGAGAAAGCAACGTTCATCAATGTACAAAGAAATTTACTTTTACTCATGGCATCATGCCAACTAACTCAAGTAAAAGAGACCTACACACAGAGATACTCACATACACTAGGTCATACACACACAAACTCTACTGTCCCCACATTATTAAGTGCCATGCACATTTTATCAGCGCTAACATACATGCTCAATAACACAATGTTGTCCAAAACAAAGTTACTAGTGAGAACAGAAAACCTCAAATGAATAGGGACATTAATTCTCTGATTGCAGCATTTTGGAATCCTCATTGCTGCAGATTGACAACCATATCTCCTGCATCTTCTACGAAGTTGAACAAAAGCTGTCCTTTGTACCTTCAGTGCACAACTATTTGTATCGATCCCAGGCTAACACACAGAGAAGCTAACCTGTGCAGCGGACACACAGAATTAGCTTCACGGGGTAACGATAAAATCCTGACCTAACGTAGGACTTCCTCTCATGAAATAAACATCAGCTTCAGAGAGCGGAAAGAGACTGATGAGCATTGTGCATACACAAGTAGGACACGCACGCACACACATACACACATGTTTGAGATGTATCATCTGCACCGGGGTTCCGGGTTTGGTGTCCTGGCTAACGCAGCTGCCTCAGATGTTAGCCTAGTCAGACACCTGCCCCAGCAGTAAACTCTGCTCCCCTTTAATCAGGGTTCTATGTAAATCCATTGGGTACAGTAAGTCCATGGCCTCCCACTATAGAGAGAGACAATGTGTTGGTCGCTAGCGCTATCACTCATCATAGCTGGGATTAATGGGTTTTCCAGTGAAGTGGGACTCCAGAGAGTGACAGCCACCTCCCAGGTCAATCTGGCTTCAACCCACCATCTTTCCCTCCCCCACCCCCTCCATTCCTTAAGATTAAGGAGAGTGCCAGGGCATCCCCCCCCTCCCCCCTCCCTCACAAAGTCCCCTGTTCCGAGCAGAAGAAGCCCGCCTCCTTCTTCCTCCTCCTCCTCAACCGGTGGGCTCGCCAGCACACGGCGGCCATCAGCAGCATGGCCAGGCCCAGACACAGCAGCACCACGGACACCACCTTGGTCTGCCGCAGCGTGTTGAAGGTGAACGTCACCCCCGTGCCCGCTGTGCCGATCACCAGTGAGATCACGCCGAAGGGGAAGACGCAGCGGTACCAGGACTTCTCGTTGCCGCCCGTGGCCTGGGCCAGGCGCTCCAGAGTGGGGAGCGTCTCGGGCGCCTTGGCCCGCTCCTCCTCCGGGGGTCCTCCAGCGTCGGTTCCGTCCAGGTAGTGGTTTTGGTTCTCCCCGTCTTGGGGCAGGGAGTTGTGCTCGCTGCTGTTGCCGTACACCAAGTCCGGGTGGAGCACCGGAGCAGGGGGCTGTCGGCCCGAAGAGCAGCCCATGCTGTTGATGCGTTCCTGGGGAGAGGAGAGGGTAGAAGGGTCCCCGGGTGGTGGTGTCTGCTGGTGGGTATTCCTCTGTAGCCGCCGCTCGTGACGCTATGAGTGGTGTCGTGGGTTCTGTGAGGAGCCAGCATTTGCCTGAGTTTGGAAAGATAAAAGGGATGGAATGAACAGAGAGAAGGAGAGATATTAGGAGTAGTGATGGACTGAAAAAGAAATCAACAAAGAGAGAGAAACCCAGGTTAAATAGTCAGCGAGAGAAGGAGGGAATAAAGGAAAACCGAGAGAGAGAAAAGAAGAAGAACAGAGATGAGAAGAGAAATAGAGCGAAGTCTGAGAGGACAATGTTTTTAAACACAGATAATAGAAAAAGAGGAGACACTTGGCAATCTCTGGGGTCTCTACTCACCCTGTGTTAATCAAGCACATGTGTGTGCGTGCGCATGTCTGTGTCAGCTCTCCGTCGGTCCGCCAGCTCCCGGCGGCAGCATGTTGTGTGTTGTGCTCCCACTGTCTGTGGAGTATAAAGACACAGAGTGGGAGGGAGGGGCCAAGCAGAGGTGGTGGATGGGATACTGGGAGGTGATTGGCTGCTGAGAATGAATGACGTCAGAGGAGTGGGGTGAGGGGGGGTTATGATGGTCGCGTGTTGTTAACAGTTCAGTGCACTCTCTCAGTGCTATTGATCTATTATAGATGTCAATGGGCATTAATATGACACTCTACGGTATCGATGGGGACCCGCAATTGTTCCAGTCAAGCTGGAAACATGAACTGGACACATTTCAAATCAAGCAGACTCACTCTCTCCCTCTTTCTCTACCTCCTCGACGTCACCAAATTCAAAGGAACACTGCACACATGCAGATACAGGCTAGATATCTAGCCAATATCTACATGAGTGGCTCCTCTACTGCCAACAAAGGATGGACCAGCCTGAGGGTAGTGTGTCTCACGCTGTAGTGGTACTTTATATAGTACAAGCTGAAAAAACCCACCAAGATACAGTACTAAGTAAGTATATTGAAGCTCTGTCGATGTCACCACTACTTTTATTATGAGTTCACGAGTCTCTCTTTCAAGTGTTCACAGTCCCATTCTTGTCTCTAATTCTCTCTCCCTCTTATCTTAGTTTAGTCTCAGCACTCTTCCTTCAAATCTTCCTAGGCATAAAAGAATCGCATTCCCTCCCCTACGGTTCGGTCTCTAATAATGTCAAGGTGATACACAAGCCAGCTGGTGTGACTTCCCAGGAGATGATATTACCATTCCTGCAGGTTCTTCACACAGGTGTGTGTGTGTTGGTGTGTGTCAGTGTATCTGCACATGTGTCGCAGTGTGTGAGTGATGTTTTTTTCTGTGTATGATTGGTTACACATGCATATTCAGAAATGGGGGGGTGGGGGGGGGTGGTTATCTCTTTATTGTTTTCCACTGAAGATGAGATCACAGATGAGATACACAATAAAAGGCATTTTAATTTAGAATTAAAAGAGAGAGTACAGTATGTACATCCTATGTCTCATCTCGGTAAATGCTCACTTGTACTGAGTATAATAGTCAGGTAAATGTTACACTCTGTGCAAGGTTGTTTGTGCAAATTCTCAGTAGAGAAAATGGCAATTTAGACAAAAAGGGCAATTTACATGGCTTAGTCCTGTGACCTTGACTTGGAAACCCTCTGAAAAAGATCTAACATGAAAATAACAAAGGCATGCCGACCAAGAAAATAGCTCCCTACGGCTTTGTAAAACTGTTGGTCCAAGAAAGCATAGCTCCCATCTTTGTAATGAATGCCATAAACATATTCGCCAGTACATCAACGTAAAATAAAATAAACTGTTTTGTGAATCTGTTGATGTTTTTGTGTCGGTTCATTAAATGGCGTTTTTTGTGTCTGTGTATCATACCCCAGAAAATAATTAAACCAATTAAAACGTGAACCAAAATAATGAAAACTTAGCGTGAGTCAACGCGCACAGCAGGAGATGAGCGAAGGACAGAAGGAGATGTACGTCGATATAGGGATGGAGGGAGGAGGAGGAGGAGAAGGGGTGGGCACATGGATATAGATAGAACTGTACTGTTGACTGCTAAAGAAAGAACAGACTCATAATTGGCCACTATGTTGGGATCTTTTGCTCATGCTTTGATGCTTAATGACAGTACAAAGTGCCACACACACATACAGCCACACATGAATTATGGTACTGTGTGCAGGAGCACAACCACACACACACACACACTCACACACACACATGCGCGCGCACACACACTGACACACACATACACTGACACACACACACAAACACACAGGGACACTTCTGTCTGCTTTGAGTGCAGCCTCCAACAAACTTAATTCCAGCTCAGTAAGCTGTGGATTGTTAGGGGTGGTTGAAAGTCAGAAGCATCTTGAATTCCCATGAATAGATTGTCCTGTGATTTTAAGGAATTTAGACACTGATGAAGGTTCTTACTAATGAGTGAGAATCTCACATGCTGTTGTTTACAGTGATAATATAGCTTGCCTCAAAGCATGGCAAATACAGGAAACTTAAGCATGTAAGCATGACTCTTCGTGTGTGTGTGGGTGTATGCTCACAAGTCTGTGCAAGGCAAAACGCACCCCTTAGAATCCGTTACTCTTTTCCTTTGTCTTCAAGAAATTACGACCACAGAGACGTCGTGGGACAAGCCGGCAGACGAGCGCTGCGTTTGGGTCAGCCACGGCAGAATGGGATGGCAGGGCGGTGGCCATGAGATGGGGGCTCTTGGCACCTTCCTGGAACCTCGCCCACAGCTCCCACCTGTCGCGGCAGTCTGGTCACCCGCCTGTGCCAGCTCACGAGCCTGTGGGTGGCGGCTTAGTCACCCCGTCCGCCTCCACCAGCGACTCTGTGCTGCAGCCTCCCTGCCTCTGTCGCTGTCTCACATGGCCTACCATCTTCAGCCAAGAGGGTGGGGATCCGTTAACCATTTGTACATGCCCGGTGGCTCAAAAAGTTCTTCAGTAGGTATTAGACCTAAATCCAACAGTTCAATGATTTAGCGGTTGCTTTTGATTTTATCAACTATATCATCTTGTGTGGTTGGTAAATTTATTATTTTTTATGATATTAACATTTTCATGGGCAAGGCATCTTTTGTACGTACGGCGATTATAATTTCTACAGCTGCCCATGTGGTGCTGCCCTTGTTGACATGCTACTATACAAATTAATACTGTTTTTTTGTCAAGAATTATCATAGTTTTATAACAGTTCCCTTTAAGTTTAATACAATTTGAAATGTATGCATCCGATACTGTCAAACGTAGATCTCCAAAGAGATGCTCGCAAATGCAATGTAATTTATCACCAGGGCAACAGAGAAAGTTGAGAAAATCTATAAGGGCTCATTTATCTGAGAGGGAGAAAGTAAGAAAGAGATCCAGAATTATCTCATATTAATTTTGAACTTGTAAATATATGGTTAAAATGTTGTACCCGGCCTGCCACTGCTACTTGTTTGTTTGAAGACTTGGTTTGTTTATCTGTTACAAATCCATAATCGTGTGGACACAGAGAAGATTGCAGTAAACACACTGGGTTCCCCTTACTGAGTCTCTGTGATGGACCCACTGCATTATACCATGGGCTAATGGATTTCAGCCTATCTCCCCTGAACAGGGGTACAGTACATAACTGTGTTCATATCACCAGCAGTGCCAAACAGCCCATTTTGTGAAACGTGCTGGCAGCTGACGCACACACACACCGTATAACCCCAGGAAAATCACTTATACTAATGGTGGTGACTTGGGCAGTAGGAGATGGATGTGGGCGTTTAACGCTCTTTATGTCAGTGCCATGAATTCCAATTTACCCAGGATGCTGCTGTTGGTGGTGGGGCTCGATAATTGGCTGTGTTCTATTCTAGAGTGTGGGTCTCCTTCACTCTGTGCCTCCTCCTTTCTCCTCATGTCAGTTTGACATCTGGGAGGAAAAAAGGGACAGAGATAGATAATTGTTTGTCATATAAAATGTGTTTTCTAATCTTATCCATCCCCCACTGTATTCCGTGTGCACCATTTTTCACATGCTAGGCTATGGGGCAATACTGACACGTTCTTCCCATTATTACTTATAATTAGGAATTCTACAGAGGGAGCAGTTAGGAAAAGGATAGCCATGAATACGATCGTGAACAGTCGTGGAGAATAGCACCACCTGTTGGTGCACATGGCTTAAGAACTTCGGTCGGTAATTCTATTAACAAAGACATTTCTTAAACTATTTTTAGTTGTCAATGCATAAAGCTTGTTTATTCACTTATATGGTTCAGAAGGAAAGAAGATAAGCTTTATGAATACATTTGTCCCTGAAATTAGCCCCTTGAAAATACACCGTGCCTGAATGATCTTAATTGATCAGGCAGACTTGCTCTTCTAGATGGAGCACTTGGCAATCAAGCCTGTGTGCACCCTGTATTAGCCATCTGATCCGTTAACAAAGATTTTCTTTTGGCAGAGGGAGAGCCGCTTATATTCAGAACCCCTTCCCTAAAGGACTGTCAGTCAGGTACCTTCAGAGCATTCTGTGCACACTGTCTGATTCCGCCTGTGCTTTTCTGAGTAAACGTGTCTGCTGGTCAAAATGTTGCCCGTATATTGAGAGTGAGAAGGTTCATAATGGTTTCTGGTGTCTCCATGCCTCCAGATATTTCATTAGAACAGAAAAAGCAGTGGAATAACAGATAGATTAGTTACACTTGGTTTGCCAGGTAAATACATTATTAGGAAAAACAGGTATGTAACCAGAGAAAGAGAGAGAGACAGAACGACAGCCTGAAGATGACTCATTGTTCATGTAAAATAATCCAGTTCAGACTCATCGATTGGTTTGCATTCCTTGAAACAAAAGAAAGTTTGAAAATGTAAGAATCACAACACACTCTATGTTTTGTTTCTGTTGTCGTGCTATGTCATTGCCTCCACATAACCCATACACCTAAAGTATTATATCTCAGCTAAATGCATAGGTTTGATGAGTACACTGATACTCAAGTTCCCAAGTCCCCAGAGACAAAATTACTTTTGATCAAATCTCCGCAGTGCTCTTTAATAGGATAAATTCACACTCTCTTGCCACTTGTCATGTTTTCCCATCAACATCAACTGAAAAATACAACACTTCACTTTGAATTGCAAATGCTTCCCTTTCTTTTACTTGATGAGTGTTTGCTGGGTTTCATCATGTGTGCCGGTTCTGTGGAATCAGCACAAAAGACAAGCCCTTTGATCATTCAACATAATCTGGCCCCATTGACACAATACAATTCTCGCCAAGTGAGCAGTGAAGGCTACTGTGCAGAGTGGAAGCAATTAGTATCAAGCAAAGATGGGGTGTGTACTGGTTCATCAGAGATTACAGCTCACGCCAGGCTGCTTCATGCCATCCCCTGTTCAGCCCTTCATCTACAACGGCTCTCCTTTTGGAATGGCATGAGAGAGAGAGAGAGAGAGAGAGAGAGGATGAGAGGTAACCTCCAATAGAGCACCTTTGGGATGTGTTGGAACAGGAGATTAGCGTTGAGGATGTGAAGCCGACCAATCTGCAGCAGCTGTGTGATGCTATCAGGTATGTTTCCAGTGCCTTTTTGAATCTATGCCACAATGAATGAAGGCAGTTCTGAAGGCAAAAACGGGTCTATCCGGTACTATCAAGGTGTACCTAATAAAGTGGCCCATGAGTGTATATAACAATGTCCACAAATAAAGACTTTATTATTCTTTTCTCTCTGTCTTTCCGTCCGTCCGTCCATCCATCCGTGCAGCTCCCCTCTCACTGCCTCTTTTAATGCATTTCTCAGTGCTCAACAGATGTTTGGTGTCAGCAACCTGGAAAATTTGGCAAATTTCTAAGATACTGATTTTATTAGAACAGACACTGGCTGGAAAAGGAAAGGATAGAAATAGTAAAAATGAACACCAATGCCTTGGGGACAAAATCTGAGACATCCAAAAAAAGCACAGTCCCCCTACTCCGCACCACACACACATAACCGGTTTAATGAACCTGCTATGAAGCATTTATGAAGAGCTGAGACGAAAAGGCCATAAACTGGCACTCTAAAAGCCATTTGAAGCACACAGCTTACTTCTCAACCCCTAATAAGCTTCAATTGGGCCCAATAAAAAGAAATGTTATTGTTCTTAGAAGACTTAAAAATAACAAAAACCAATACATTATTCATATTATAGTAGCCAGTAGGCCTACATAACAGACCTCATTGTTTTAACTTCTTTTGACCTTGCATTTACCATGTTGTTGACTTCTCCAAGTGGCATTGTTTATAAGGGAATTTGAAATGGGCATGGTGAGTTTAGAATTATACTTCTCTTTCATAGATATAGGTTAGTTCTATCACACTTGGCAGTTTCCTACCTCAGCTAACGTTTAAGTAAATCAGAGCAAGACAAAACCTGCACAGTCAACAATGGTCTTGGGCTAAATACAAGAAAGTGCCCACTTGAATACCCCACAAATACCTGCTCTCAAGCCATACTCCTTTTGAACGTTACAATATAGGTGCCCAACCTGGAGTATTGCAAATTGGATATAGTACCACCACTAATTAAAAAAGTTTTGATGTCCCGTGCCCTAAATATAGTACATAGCGCCAACAAGTGGGACACTTGAAATGCATTAGACATTTTAAGCAGCAGAGGGAAGCAAAGAGCTACTACAAGCAGAGGAGCAATAATTTGCATTAAGTTCCCTGCACTGAAACGATGCTATTTTATCGAACTACTGACTCTGCTCAGTTTTTTCCCTTTCTATGACCGACAGTGTTGGTGCAAGACTGATGTCGAGGTAGTGCTGTGCTTGCTAAGGACGTGATACTAGCATTCTTTCCAACAAGAAGATGGGAGGAGGGTTTTCTGGTCAAAGTTTCCATTGTGATTCGGAAGTGGTGTCGCACCAATGCACAACTTAAGGCGTTCACCTTCTCTGGTTTACAACAAAGATAGCAATAACGTTTAGTAGAAGAAGGCACACCTTGAGTTATTAAACGTCCTGTCCAATGCATAGAGAGGGAACAGCTTACTATTGCATGGCAGCAATCTTCAACATCGGCAACATCAACGTCAACCGCGTGACAGCCTCTCCAGCTAATCAAGCGCATAGCCCGGCCATATAGCCAGTAGCTGCGACAGCTAACGTTGCGTTAGCTAAGTAAGATATCAGACTTGCTGGTTAGCTGTCTGGGTCTGTCTGTCTGGATCTGGGAATGTTACAAACCAGCCTAGTTTAAGCTCTTGCCTGAAATATTTGCTTGTGAAGGTTCTGTCTGAGGGTTCTAACTGCTTCCGGTGGCTTTATTTTAACTGAAGAACGTGACGGGTTTTGTGTTTGGGTGAGTTTCAAGCTTGCTAACTAACTAGCTAGCTAGCTAACAATAGCTAGCGGTCTGTTTTGGCCAGTGACAGCTGCAGTGCCTGGGTTGTTAGCTCTGTTCCGAGGCAGTGGGCTAGGCCTTCTGCGGTGTGGATTTGACTTTGTTTGCTGGAATTCTCAATCCTCTAGATTACATTGGATAAAGTGTTTTGTTAATTTAAATGTTTCTACATTCCTCTAGAACTCTTCAAAGATGTATGCTGACACGGAAACTGTCATTGACTGTTGAGGGGTTTGCTAAAGGTAGGTTATGCACCTATTGAATTGAATATGCCACCCTCAGTTCCACACCGCCACCCCTTCAAGCGTTGATCCACACACTAGCATTGCACAATTATCCTTGCATGCCTTTTCCCACCTTGATTCAGCCAGTCAATCCATCAGATGAGAGGTGTGTACTGCCATGGATATCCTGTGTATACCTGAACATGTTGAGAGCAGATCTATCCGGGGACTAGTGTTGGCGTGCAGGCGGGAGAGGAATGTCAAAAAACACATTCTCTTTTAGCCGTGCATTGTGTCGTTACAATGACCTGCATGTTACAACAATTCCCTGTCGGGACGGAATTGCAATGGGAAAGTAGAGAAACCACATGATATGCGATATAGCTTCAGAATAGTGATTATGGAATTACGGTTCTCTGGAACTATGTGCTAGTTGTGTCGTTGATAGTGATGGAGTCAGATAAAGTTTCTCAAAACCAATTTGAGTCTGGCTTGAAAGGAACTGAGATTCAGAAAGTAATGGCATAAGCTGGTTTGTGTCTATGACTGGAATCAAGTCAGGCAAAGCATAACCATATAGTCTTAGATTCAGGCAGTGTTCCATCGTGACCCTCATCAGCTCACATGATGTGGGCTCTGAGGGATACTGCATTCAAGAGCCTAGCCTAGGGAAAGATGTTACAAGGATTGTCCAAAATATTGCACTTTTGTGCTACAATTCTGTGCAATTGTGGTGCCTTGCAAAATGAGATGAATTAATCCACAGCGCATGGCCATGACATCGCTTAGACAGGCCATGACTCACTTCTTCCAGCCTTGAATATATGGATGCATGCACACCATACCATTAACTCTGTTTAGTTGCAGCTAACTAATGTAAGAGACATTTGGATCGATTTCAGGCTGAATTAAAAATGTATTTTCTTCGATCTCTTCAGAGGCTTCATTTATATGGAAATACAGGTCAATGAAGCAGACAATCTTGTTTTTATACCTACTTTAGGGGCGTGGTCAATTGTAGTGTTCAAATAAAAGTGTACCAGTAGAGACAGCCAAGAGATTAGGTTCCTGTGAGTAGTTAGCCAACTGCTGATGTCGGAACATTGTCATTGGTTGCGATAAGCCTTCCTCCTAGGTTACACAACAGGATATTGGCTGATTTCTAATGTACTATACCAGCCAAGCAATGTCTGATTATGATAAAAGTTCTGTGAATAATATGATCTCATCGTTTTGGTTGGGGTTGGCTCTCTACTGGAGTTTTGCAATAACCCATTCCCAAACAGAATTGTGGGTTATTAGAGCTATTTAGGGTATTTTGCAGATTTAAGAGGGAAGTCTGAAAATTCCTTTTCAAATAACGTTTTGACTCTGCACAGCCTTGCTGAATCAGAACTGAGCTACCACACATGGAGGCTGTGTAGAGGATGCTTTGGCCCAGGTTTCGATGTGAACCACAGCAGACGGATTGGCCCTTATCCTCTTCCGCAAACTGGGACAGGCAGTCCGAACCTCAGAGCCTCCTTCCGACAGCAAAAGTATGGGTTTTTCCAGAACCAGTGGTCCTTCCTGAAGCCTGCTCCCAGGCACTGGGGTATAGGCGTTTATGCTGATGCCTGGAGAAGTTACAAGGAACGAGAAGCCATTCTATTATAAACGACAGGATCAACACTTCCTGTTCTTGACCTCACACTCTGCCTTGTCTTCGGCTCTCTATTTTGAGGGTTGTACAGTTTGTTTTTGTGTGAGTTTGTTTTTATGAGAGAGAAAAAAAGGGAAAGCGGGGCAGAGAAGGGATTAGAAACATTGTCCTCAAGCAGCACTGTTGTTTGGCTGGCCTTTTGTTATGAACCAATCCCAGCCCTCAAGCACCCCACGGGCAGAGTACAGCCCACACTGATGGAATTAGCCGCATCCACACAATCTTTGGTTTGTTATCTTGCAAACTGGGTCTTTTCAGTCAACCTGTCGAGAAGTAGTCATCCGCCTATAATGGCAGAGTTCAGGAAGTACCAGTAACTGCCAGATTGTCATCATGTTATTTAGACGTGGGAGGAGCCCCAACATGCGCTGTGCTCCCCTCTGTTCGCTCTTCTCTCTTCTCTCTAGCCCGTGGCCTTGCATTCTTCCCCGGGTCGTTTTTCATGTGCCCCCTTGTCGGAGGGGTTCTTTAATTGCACAATGACAGCGGGTCTACCTGAGGTGTGTGGCGTGTTGCAGCCTGCTGCAGTGTTTCAGTCGCTTCAGGTACTCTGACTCTATGTCTTCTCCCTGATGTGGCCTGCCCTGTGAGGAAAGAGGGAAGGAGCGAGGGCAGAAGGATTGCTGGATGAGGAAACACAGGAAGAATTTAGGGAAATAACAGAGGAGTTTTTTGGGGGAAGAAAACAATACTATATCCTTAGTAGAGTTGTAGGTGAGCGGAAATGTGAAACAAAGAGTAGACAAATGTGGCCTCTGGCTCCTCTAACTGCTCCATTCTGCTGGACTGGTCTTCCGGTCTGCCTCAGCCATTATGTTGGGAGCTGAGTGTCTGGCCAGTGTTGAGGAGCTGTCGCTGGAGGAAGAGCTCATAAGACCCTGGCTGGAGCCAGTTCTTTGGTTAAGTGCTGCAAGCCACTACAGATCAGACTGCGGTTAGACTGCTAAACAGGCTGTATTAGCTTAAGGGTGCAGAAATAAATTTTTAGGCATATGTCCACAGTGCTAATGTGCAGCACACAAGCCCCTTTGAAAAGGAAATGTGTCCAGTTAATCTTGAATTAGTAAATCGTTTCGTATTCATGGCATGTATGCATTTTCTGATTGTGTGCATGACTGATTTTCTTTTCATTATCCAACAGGTCTGTCACCGTGGCAACGTTGGACCCACCTAGCGGGGAGGAGCCAAGTCCCGGCAGCATGGTGGTTGCCGGGGCACCGGGCTCTGCCCCCAGCCCACAGAGCGAGGCAGTGACCAATGAGCTTCAAGAATTGTCCCTTCAGCCTGACCCTAAACTGCTGCCCCTGAAGGAAAGGAAGAATGGTGAGACGATGTTCTGTCAAAAAAGCTTCCCACAAAGATGGTGTGGTGGGGAATATAACACATGTTTGTAAAGTTTGTCTGAATCTCGAATGATTCCCTATTTATATCCTCTGTCCCCGTAGTTCTTTGAAACGTTTAGGCCTTGGGAGACCAGTAGCGGGGGTGGGAAAAAGGTATTTCGTTTTCATGCGTCAGCGTTCCCCAACTGCTGTACCATTTGTCAATCTGCAAGACCGTTTATAATTTAGACTAAGTTACGGCAAATGTAATTAACTTTAACACATTTTCTAGTTACTTTCTTTAGAACTCTCTCTTAGCTTCTCTCCCAATTTACAGATTTATTTTTTATTTTTTGATGCTTTATGCCTCCTTTATCTGGTCTTTACTTCCCGCTGCCGTTGACTGTGGGAACTATCAAAAACCTTTGGCAGGGTACCGTCAGAGGTAGTTCAAAAAGTCGTACATGAAAAGGGTGATGGAGTTTAAAAAAAGGCCTGTGTGAAAAGCAGAAGTTCATTGGTCAGACATGTTCCTCTAGCTCTTTATTTGTCAGCGTGAGGCTTACCTCACCACAGGGGGAGTACACAGACAGGCAGATTTACTGTCCCAGAGATTAGGCGGTCAGATTGTAACACACAGAAACACACAATGTGCTTGTTTCAGAGAGAGAGACAGACAGAGACATGACGTGCGTGTGTGATCTGCTTGTCGCCGGTCTACGCCTGGCAGATAACAGGGATTCTCTCCCAAACCAGCCGATCAGAGTAGGATAAGAGGTTTCCAGGTGAGCCTCTCCATCACAGTGGACTCAAGTTCCAACCCTGGTAAACAGTAAAAAAAGATATATATCTAAATCAACCAGGACATGTTATCACTAGATTGTGTGGAGCACTGTGCATTGTATCAGCGTGGTTTATCATAAAGTTTCCCAGACGGTTGCAGGTCCATAATCAACCATGCCCTTGCGGTGAGTCACGGCCACGGTCATTGTTCTGGTCTGGGTGTCGGCCATCCTGTTTGGCCACAGTCACATTGATCGGAAAGGAGAACATTAAGACTGATTGATTGAGAGATCACCTGAAATTGGTGGACTGCTGAGCAGGAAGCTGGAGGAGAGGACTGTGAAGTGAATTACAATAAGAACAGGCACAGGTTTGTGTTTAGTCCTCGCTACACACACACACGCGCACATGCATGCACACATGCATAGAGCGCTTAGCCTTGAGTCAGCACTCGCTATTGAAGCACCCCCTACCCTCTCTGGCCTCTTGTCTTGGCTTTGTAGTGAACATGTTGCTGCAGGAGCCCTATCACGTCTCTTGTCTGACATTAAGGTCCTGTCAGAGCATGGTAGCCAACAGGGAAACAGGGAGAATGAGAGAGGAATGCTAGCCAAGCACTACTTATCAGTCCAGATCTGTCTCCTGGTAGTCCTAGTTCCTTGTGCACAACATGTCAGGACTGCGGCTATGAAGTTGTCTCCGAGATCACGTAGTCTGTTAGTTCCAATGAAAAGAAGGAAACTGAATGGGGCCGTTTACTCAACAGCATGTCTTAAAACAGCCGAGGTTGAGCGTTGGGGTTTTGTGAGACTGACAGAGAGGACACTGAAATCCGCCCAGTCATTACTGATCAGGTGATCTGGGGCCTACATTACTACAGTAGAGGACTGTACCACAGGATCCCATTGGAACATCCAGATGTCCCCAGATTCTCAAGCCCCACTCCATTCTCTACCTACAAGGGCCGTGTAGTGATGCATTTGAGGATATTTGGATGTTTGATGTGGGACACACTGGATGGAGTTCAGGAGAAGAAAGTACAGGGGAGAGTAAGGGTATGGGTGGAGCCGTGTTTGAGAGACACCATTGTGTAACAGCCAGGGAGGAGGAAAAGGAGGGAGGAAGGGAGGGAGGGAGTTATTAGTGGGACTCTAATGGCTCATTTCCTCCAAGCACTAGGTAACGGGTGGGATCGTAACGTATTGGACCGGTTATGGCACAGTTTGACCAAACACAAGGCTACGGGTCGGGTCGCTACGTATCTGAACGGTTATGTTTGCGTTTCCACTGGTGAAAGGTGTGGATGGTACGGTAGGTAACCGTTCCATCCTGTTTTTTTGCTACCCTTCTGTTGAGGTTCCTTGCACATTGACCCGGTACTTGAAGGTGGAGCTACAAACACTGCAAGCAAGAGAACCTTTAGATTCAGTGTACAAATGCAAACAAACCCACTATTTTTAAATATCTCATCGGTTGCAACAAAGACAACCGGTATAAGCACCTCGGGGCAAAGCAAATTCTATTTAGTTGATATAACAAGTAAGTGGCTGTGAAACATGTCTACATTTTATAGTACCTGTTTGGTATTTGGTGGAAATGTGCCATACTCATTCCGATACATATAGACCCGACGCGACCTGACATGACCCGTTACCTACTGCTTGGTGGAAATGAGCCACAAGAAGCCACACAGTGAGGAGGACTGCAACACTCCTGTGCCTCCCTCCCTCCCTCAACTCTACTACGACTGACTTTTCAAGGAATGGGGAGAGAGGGGGAAAAAAGGTGTGGCCGGAAAGCAGTTCAAAGCTGGACTCTGTCTGTCATAATCCAGGGAGCAATAAGGAAGAAGGAACTCACTGGCACACTCACACGCCCATTCTACTGGGGCATGCACACACACTCCACAGAAACACAGCTTGCAGCCAGAGTGGAGGCAGTGGCGGTATACACACACACACACAGCTAACCCGTGGAGTTTGCGGAGCGTTTTCTCTACTCAGTCAGCGGTTTACTTTTTCCACAACTTAGCTCTGAGGATGGATATGTACATTTTGGAGGGATATTGAGCTCATTCTTCTGGCGGAGATTGATATGGCCATACACCCAGGTACCGTAAAGACTCTTAATAGGGGTGTGTTCCATGGGTACAGGTGTGTGTGTGTGTGTGTGTGCGTGTGCGTGTGTGTGGAGACAGGTGTTGTTAACAGTCTCGGGTGTTGGCGTACCTGTCGACAGGGTTTCCCCTCTATATTTAATAACCTGGTGACACCGCCTGGCTGGTTTTTGGATGAGCAGGTGAAAATGTCAAAATAAGAAGGCAAAGAGATAAGGTAATTAGACCCAAGAAAACCTCTTTTATGACAGGAAACGAGTGACTCCAGAGTCCTGAAAGTCATCTCAGTATTTTGTTTTCTTTTTAACATTATAGTAGGGTGATGCTGATATTGAGGAGATTCTACTGAAAGCGAACAGCCTAATGTGGGTGGCCACTTTTTAAACAATTGTGCACGACAAACTCACATAAGCATTTTTGATTTACAATTAGCAAGTATGCTCATTTGGGGAGCGTGTTTATAATTATTTAACGCCTGTGCTTAATTCTTTATTGCGCTCCACCAGAAACTTGTCTGCAAAGTCCCAATGTCCCAATGTTTGTGATTACCTACTTAATGACAGACCTGTCTCCGCTATAGGCAGTATTTATTGCCCAGTTGGTGTGTTGTGTTAAGGTTTCACAACCATGCTTTTAACTCAAGGCTAATTGGAGAGCAGAGGAAAGGCAGTGTAATAATCACGCTACCTGCCATAACCAGCACCCTTATCTACACTGTGAAGTTGTAATTTCAAGCTGGGGAAAGGAAGTTCTGCGCTGTTATTGTTCATTTCTTTGTAACAAGGCAGAAGTATTTTGTTGCTCACCAATTTAACTGAACGTGCATTTGGAATTGGTCATGCTGAAGCAACAGTGCCAAGTTCCTCAAAGTTATCCAACCACCATCTCAGATTGCAGCAAAGTGTGCATTGTAAAAGGACAGAGATGTGGTTGACTTCTATCTTCAAAGCTTGCTTCTGCACAGATGGGTTGATGACAAGTTGTATAAAGCTGGGAACACTCCCAATGTACTTCCTTGGAAGGGCTCCAGCACATGGAGGCTGGGGACTGTTAAGGCCAGGTTTCGGTGGAACATACTGGGCAGGACGTCTGGGGGGGGGGGGGGTCTGTGTGGTTGATGGATGAGGGCACTCCTT
>JAVQIZ010133643.1:0-17355 GCA_036023535.2 Galaxias brevipinnis | reverse complement strand
AGAGAGAGAGAGAGAGAGAGAGAGAGACCAAGACAGACAGAGAAAGAAAGAGAGAGAACGAGAGAGAAAGAAAGAGAGGGGGGGGGGGCGTATTAGAAGACTCAAAGCTTTGTTTGTTTAGTTGCATTTGGACTTCAATTTGGAGAGCCCTTTCACACATCTGGAGCAGATTAATGGAGGACTATTGGACAATTAAACAGGCACCCCGGCAGTGAGCAGCGATATTTAAAGCCATGTATTTTATCACAACCCCCCCATGAGCCTTCAGTCAGAGTAGCACCATGACGCACCCAGGGACCCATCAGCTGCAGACTTTGGTTACTCTCATGCCAGACAGAAAACAAGCCTATTAATTTCGGTTTGCACGCGCACACACACGCACACACACGCACACGTTGAACTTTACAATGGCCTCAGGCTAGCCTAATCCATGCCATGTAGCGTTGCACGAGAGCTGAGCCGAGGAGAAAGCTGTGACTAACGTGCATTTAATGAAATCAGAACTGCCAGGGCTTTCACACCCAGCGGTGTGTCCAGTTCGTCAAATCCAGCGTGCAGGCGATGAAGCTCCCTGTTCTCTGATGCCATTGGTAGCCATTCAGCTCTCTGCTCTGCCTTCCGTGTTCTGTGACAACACGGATGGGGATGGCCGTATGAGCAATATGCTCGTGTGCACCCACTTCCATACGAAATTCCTGACGTGTGTGTATGTGTGTGTGTGTCCTGACAGCGCCAGTACAGCTTTGCTAAGCAGCCCAAGGCTCTGGAAGCTGTGGTCTGTTGAAGGGGAAATGCCTTAATTCACTGTGGCTGAGGGCTAATGCACTGGGGACCAGCGGGATCATATCAAATAATTATCCCGGAGAGGCGGAGTGTGTGTGTGTGTGTGTGTGTGAGTGTAAGAGAAAGAGAGATGGAAATATGGAGTGAGAGAGAGAGAGAGAGAGAGAGAGAGAGAGAGAGAGAGAGAGAGAGAGAGAGAGAGAGAGAGAACGAGTGAGAGAGAGAAGGGGACACGGTGCAGTAAGGTAGGGCGGATTAGTCATTTTTCTGCCACCATTCCTTTTGGCACAGCCTCCACTCACACTCACTCCACCTCTTCAATCAGTCATCCTCGACAACTTCTTAACATTCGCAGAGCCCCACTGTCGTACAGAAATGGACAGAAACCTGGCCCTGTTATGCTAACATGTTCTGCGAGCCACACACACACACACACACACACACACGGGATGGGGAGTGGGATCCATGTTGCGTGTAGGGGGGTGCACATTCTGCATGCATGCCGTAAGCCATTTACACAGCTGGGCCTTTAAACAGAGGTGAGTCAGACGGAGACAGAGAGAGGACACGTCCCTGGCCCTGGGGCCTGTCCCCACGCCCACACCCACCCAGCAGTGGCTGGCCTGGCCTGGCTCACTGTCCTACTCGGGACTCCACTGCTACACTCGCACGACACAAACATGCTAGCGGGCATGAGCCGACATTGAACACTTATAGGGAGAGAACATCCGCCCCCTTATGGAGGACTCCATCCCGCACTGCTGTTTGTGGGCTAGATAAAACCAGTGGTCTTAAACTGGGTTTCTTAAAGAGGAGCAGTGCATGTTTGGTGTCTCATTGAATCAGGGTCTAATCTGATGTGTTGAATCAAGCCCGGAGTAATTTCTGATGCTGTCACGTGATGCTCCAAGAAGAGCGTCCACAATGAACCCTATTGATGGGCGCTCCACGCGGCGAGTGGCAGTGGCGTCACAAAGCAAAACAACCACTTTATACTGAAATAAGTGACAGGGATCATTTGATATGGTGACAGAGGCACGGTTTGCAGAGAAGGGGAACTCTACTAGCAGAGAGGCCTCTGTTCGACACCGCGACCAAACTAGACATGTGAGGCCATCCAGCTTGCAAAGCTGAGTGGGAATGAGACTTATCAAAGAGTGCTAACATGACTTTCATTAGGGCTCTATTCTCAAGCCACATGTTCAAAGTACACAGAGACCATCCTCCACCAACGGGTTTTCATCACACAAGAAGGTCTGAGTTAAGGAAATCATTTATTTTCCCTTTCAATTGATTTTTCTCTCCTACACTAACAAGTAAAATGTGCATTATCATTGCCCGCCTCATATTAAAAATAAAGAAAAGTAAATGAAAAAAGATAAATCCATGTCCACTACTTTCGCCAAGTCTCTCTTCTTCCTTGCTAGCAAGCCTGCTTGTTCCAGCTTTGGTCTGGATGAGTGCGTGAGGAGAGAGGCCCTTGACTTTCCAAGGCTCTGTGGTCACATCCATCTGTGTCACAATATCAAGTCTAAAATGGTCACAATACAGAAGCTCTTGCAGTAATTATACAGCGCAGAGAGAGAACTAAAGTGTCACCTCCCCTCTCTCTCTGGCTAACACAATCCAACGATCAGCTTTCCAGGATTAATCCTGTACACTGGAAGTGCCTGCTGCTCTGCTGTGTCACTATCTGATACTGTATGTATGCTAAGATTTCTCCAGGTATTATTTAAATAGGTGTTCCCTGCTGTGGTATTATTTAATTGTCTTATCTGTACACATATACAGATATATGTGACCTCTAGACTAGAGCAAGGCTGTGTAAACACAATAAAAGTTTTTTTTTAATCTTTTCATAAATTCGTACAGCCTGATAATAAAACCATTTTGTGCACTAAAAGTACGGAGTAGACAGCTTTGATAACAACAAAATATACCACAGCCAAGGAAGACATGTTACTGCAAAAAATGTTATGCAATTGCGGAAAAGGGGGATCTTTAAACTTAAAATTGTTTCTCATTATGCAAATCCTTGGGATGTTTCCATTTTGGAATCATTAAGGAGTTCTAAATGCACTTTGAACCTAATCTGTTGTTGACTTTCTCATTCTTCAGATAACACGTGGCTGACTATACGTTTACTGCGGTTCCAAACTGAACACCTGCAGGTTAACCGTGCACCTGAAATGCAGCGACCTGCTGCTTCATGACTATAAGAAACCAACAACCGTTTTTTTAAAAGCTGAGTATTCTGTTCGTGTTCTTTTTGTAAACGCTATTGTAGCAGCACAACAGCACTGGTGTGATACAAGACGATAAGTTATTTGATGTGATTACGCCATATTTAAAATCAAGAAAACAGACAAATTAAGAAAAAACCTACCTAAATTTACAAAGCTCATCACCATGTCTGCGTCGTTTAAGAAGTTGTTGTCTTGCAGGCTGGCAATCGGCGGACCTTGTGTAGTAAATACGGGTTTGTAGGGGTATGAGTACCCATCGTCTTCCCCCTCGGTGGACATGGCATTGTACAGGTCCAGCATAAACATTGGAGCAGCGTTGTGCTTCCCGTGGAGATGGGGCCGCGGCCGATGTGGCAACCCGAGGATCGACAAGATCTCCCGCTGCATCTCTCTGCGTTCCTGGCTTTTCAACCGACGATGGATGAAACTCGAGTGAACCTCGTTGTCCAGAGTAAAGTTCATGAAGACAGTGTCTGCTAGAACGCAATATCCCCATATGAGGAACAATGCTGGTGTGCGTCTATCCAAAAGTGGTACCATTTTTGATGCCGTGCGTAATTGCGCTGACTTTTCTAACCGTCTAATTGAGTAAGGATATTGAACTTTGCAGAAAGTTTTGTTCAATACCCGAATCAGAGACGGACCCTCATGTTGAGGGCAGATTTCCCGAATAGCACATTCATTTAACTTAATTATCTATTCTGTTATCTTGCCTTGATATTCGGTAATACTGTATAAGTTAATGGTCGTTTCTATTCTCTGATAATCAAATCTACGACAACTTATTATAAATAGTAGCCCCTATATTGCTGTCAGACACAGCCGAGAGAACTAGGCTCGCACGACGTGTTTCAGCTAGTGCGATGCCTGTGTCGAACTCAACCAACAAGTTATGAGGAGGCGCTATGTGCTGGGAGGAGCGGGAGAGGGGTCATTCCTGTTAACCGGTGCTTTTAATGTCCCCAGGAAATTCTTCTAAATCCATACAACATATTATTTAGTATTTTATCCACTCTGTGTTTGGTGAACATGTTTGTTTTTGCCATGTCACTAGATTTTCAACATCTACATGCATATTAGCTATTAAATAACTAAATGCTCAAATTATTTGCTCACCATTTTATGGACCAAGATTTTTTTTTTAAAGTAATAACGTATATTTTTCATGAAAAACTTTGTATTAATATATATATATTATACATACATATATATATACATATATGTGTGTGTGTGTGTTTTATATAATTTTTGTGATTTACCTGCATTAGGCATCAACATATTTATTAATTATTCCCAACCTGCTTTATTTCCAGTCCACCATTTATACAATTGAAAGGCGTGATTCATGGCTGTCCACACACACGAAGGTGTGTCTCTGAATACCCATGCTACGTTGTACTAGTGTTGCACTGCAGGCAGGATGTTAGTGACCACAGCAGCCAGTCAGGTCCTCAAATAGAGAGCAAAGTGGAAGGAGTGGGGGTGCAGATGTGTGACAGCTGTTTCAACCCACCCCCTGACAACCCCCCATCCCCACTGGCCCCAGCACCTCTTAAACACTACACTTTAATGGAACGTTCCTGACCTTCCCATGCGCTTTGCTTCTCCCTTCCACGCTGGCCGAGACACTTCAGATGGCCTCTCCACTGTTAATGGCCGCTTTATGTGGCGAGCACTCCTCCTCGCAGTGGAATGGCAAAAAAAAAAAAGCCTTTTCAAGCTGCACACAGACTGGACACTTTTATTTTATTGCCACTGTAGAAGAGATGTTGTAAGGATCACAACCTGCAAGGTAATTTAACAGTGACACTAGACTTCAATGGCACAGGGGAACCGGTGCAGAGAGTTCCTGGTTCTGAGCTAAAACTGCAAGCCGAGACGAGAGAGAGGGAAAAGAAGGATTGTGTATATCTCAGGGTCCAAGTGGAGCGCATCTTCTAGTCCCGTTAATGCGCTCAACCCTCCCACTCCCTTTTTTCCGATAACAACGCAACGTGCTTTTCCTGTAAGCCTCCTTAGCTGGACACTACAGGTTTTGTGTATATCCGCCAGTCACTCTATTGCTATTAAACGGCCTTTCAGAGGTAGCCTGTAACATATAAACATTGCTATCCGGTGCCTTAGATAGACCCGGCTAATGGCCTCAGGTGTTTACATTACAGCAGTTTCCGACATAGGACATGAAAGGGACTTGGTTTCAGTGAGAACTATGCTGCTCTCTCTCTCTCTCTCTATCTCTCTCTCTCTCTCTATCGCTCTCTCTGAATTTAAGGGATACGCAGCCTCGAGCGACAAAAGCACCCCCAGTCCGGCCTCAGTGCCCAGATAGGGACGGCCACTCTGGGGGCAGGACAATAGGAACAGACCCCCCTTTGTTTGGGCCTCCATGGCCCTGGTGGCGGTCACAGTAAACAGTGGGCACAGGCTGAGGCCAGCCCGGGTGAGCTGCACTGAGAGCCCTTTGACCGAGGGGAACTAACGCAGAACAAACACTGTGTTTGAACCTACCCCCTCCTCTGCTACCCTAGCTCTCTCCCTCTTCCCTCCCTCTCTCAAGTAGACTATAAATACATTACAAACACATTATCCCACACAGAACCTGACATCTCCGGGGCTACAGTATACACACACCACACTCTCCACAAACACGTTTGGGTAGGCAGAGGCACAGGCTCTCACACACTCTCAAAATGCCACCTGCATGTTGCACAACGGTAATGCATGCCAGTTGCCTTTCTAACTGCAGCATATCCCATCAAACAAACACATCTGACACACATCTGACCCAGGGGCAACGTGAAACAGAAATCCAATCAATGCCGGAAATAGTCAGCAACGTGCTAGCCTAGTTAGTTTCGCTACTCAGGATACAGTCCTTATGTATACCTGAAACGTACTGTACTACCTCATACACTGCAATAACTGCTAGGTTTAATTTTTGCAATTGTGATATATAGACCTACAACTGTCTAGCTTTTTTGATTTGAACATTTGCTAATGGTTTTAAACTAAGCCCAGCCTTTATCTTCAGCCACATTAAACTGTGACTCTTGAATACATTTTGCCCCGAAGCACTTGTAACACACACAAACACACAAACACACATACACACATACATTTACACACAAGCCACTCTGGTCTGCCAGCCGAAAACAACACACCCACCCACTCCTGCAGGTTGAAGCACGACAGCGGGCTGGTTGAAGAGACCACACAGTCCTGAAAAGCCCAGGAAACTCACTCACATTCCCACAAACAGCGATTCGCACCAGAAACTCCTGCGGCTCGGATCCCACATTTCCGCTCCTTTCCATTCTTTTTTTTTTTCCATTGGGGAGAGCTGGTGCTCTCTGCATGTGTTTGGCTCTCTCTGTCCTTAACATCTGAGACGTGGGGTCAGGGGTCAGATTAATATTTATTTTGTGGTTTGCCTCCGAGAGCGATGGGTGGCTCTGCTTTGAAGGGAGTGGGTGAGGGGCTGGTGGGTGGGGGGGGGGTCAAGTGTGTAGCCAGTGGAGGTGTACAGTCAGACGTTTCTTTCAGGGTAAACTGACCCTAAAATGAAGTAGTACGGGGTCGGCGGGGTTGCCTGGGACCGGAGAGGGAGGAGGCACATTTTTGTCTCTCCCCTCTGCTCCCTGCGCCCCACGCCCCGTGCCCTATCCTCCCTTGTCTACATTTTTGTCCCAGCCCCACTGTGTGCCCCGCACGGCGCGGCGGCCTGTTAAAACAGCCCAACCAGGTGGGGCTGAGCGATTGCAAATGTTCCCCTTCTGGTGTCTGACACATCCAGGGGCCTCAGGAACATACGAGACACAGCTGCTAGACAGCCGAGGAGAGAGAGAGAGGCAGAGAGAGAGAGGGAGAGGGAGAAAGAAAGCGAGGGAGAAAGAGAGTGCCAACAAGGTGTATAGACGAGCCAGGACCAGGAAAAAAGAAAAAAAGAAAGGAGAGAAGAAACATAAAACCTCTGTAAACTCGTGCTCTCTTATGTTTTCAATCTCTCCCTCCATGGATGTCTCAAATGGCGACGCCAGCAATTCTGTGACTAATGAGAATCTCATGACCAACATGACAAACCCTTTACACAACACACTTATTTCCTGGCGATCGCATGATCACGCCGTTTAGTCTCAATGCACCTGTGTATCTCCTCTCCGTCCATTAGTGCCTATACTTTCCCCTGTTTCCTGTACCTCCCCCAAAAAAAAAAAACCCCGTCTGTCTTCAGGAGGGCACGTCCCTCCTCGGGAACACCAACGGAGCAGCCCGGCTCTGATTCATAGCAGTTGGCAGCCCGGCAGACCCTAATCAGTTACGTGTTTGGGGTTGTTGACAGGAGGGAGATACCATTTACTTTGGCTTTACCCATGATGCACGGCAGAGCAAGGCTTATCCACGGCGGCGTGTTATCACCCACTTACTCTGTCACTCGTGTCATCATCAGCACACGCGGTTTCTGCCTGACGATGAGCTGGTGCTATTCTCTCCCCCCACCCCTGCCTGTCTGTCTGGCACTTATCTGCAGCCATATTGAGGTGTAAGGGCTTGATAATGTAACTCCGGGCAGGTTGCCCCCCGCCCCCCCTCAACACAGAGGGCCCCATTTAGATCCTTGCCTCTGTGGTGACCGGCGGTGAGCTGGCTTGGCCTTTGACTTTGGCTCTTGTTCTCATCACTCGGTAGGACCATGCTTGCCTGTCAGTCAGAGAGGGCTCTGGGTGATCAGTTACCGCCTCTTTAGAGATGCTGGTCTGAGGAGCCATTATTTTGGTAGGCTCCACACACACACACACACACACACACACACACACACACACACACATATCCAGCCAGACCTGCCTTGAAGGGCCAAACTCTGATGAGAACCAGAGGAGCGGAGCAGGGCCTGGGGACGAAGTTGGAGCATGGGGGGGGGGGGGGTCTATGGCAAGCCTTGAGGGAGAAAAGGAGGTGGTGTGGTGGGGGGTTTGGATGCAGCTCTGTTTTCTATTTGTGAGGATTAGGCTGACAGATCTGTATTTGGTTTCTTTGGGCCTCTAGCTGTAGCTAATCCCCCTCACCTGCAGTGGGTCCCCCCCCTCCCCTTTTCTTTTTCGGTGACCCTACACCCCCTCTCTCCTTCCTCCTTCTGCCCTGCTGCCTTCCCCACTGCCCAGCACTAACACTCATCCTGAGACGAGCACATGACTCGCTGCACTCTGTCTCCTCAGGTTAGGGCCTCACACTCGAAACAAATCTCTCACAGGCCAAGGGAAACGGCGGGGTCTCTGCCTTCTTTTAGAAAGGGGGGAAGGACCCAACATCCCATAGCCCCTTCACAGAATATTACTTTTTTTTCTTTAAGGGGGGTTGTTCCTCATCACCGAGAGATAGCAATTACCAAGCGATTAAGAGCCATTATGGCGGAAGCAGCTTGTCACAGCCACTCAAGAGAAAAGGAGACCTCAGCTAAAGCACCACATTAGGAAATATTCAGGGTCAGGTCAGGGCCACAGACCTCTTCCCTTTCGATCCCGGGCTCTCACACACTGAGCAGGCCTTGAGCACACCGCCAGAGACCACAGTGCCTTAGTAAACACACGCAGCATGCCTGCAAGCAATTCTTTTGAGGTGGAGACTTCAGATGACCTAATGGCTGCAGAATCTTCAATGGTTTCTCTTTGGGTATAACAATACAGTGACATAATCAGAAGATTCAAGTTTTGTTTTTTGATTTTTTAAAGAAAGACAGAATGAAATAAAGTTGAATTGGTTTGGTGAAGAAAACTCATAGTGCAGTTACCAAACAGCATTTGCCAGGTCTTAAGGTCACAGGAAAACTAGTTTTTCAAACATTAGAACATAAATTATATTTACAGTAAAAGTCTGAGCAAAGGTTTTCCTGCTGGAAATTAGGCAACTATATCAAATCCTCTGTGATTAATAAAGAGCAATCACCTGTTATTAGATTCAATAATTATCTATAACTTTCTCTGGTGATTGAACAAGAGCA
Organism: Galaxias brevipinnis; assembly: GCA_036023535.2. Lineage (NCBI taxonomy): Eukaryota > Metazoa > Chordata > Actinopteri > Galaxiiformes > Galaxiidae > Galaxias > Galaxias brevipinnis. Next base: position 8,331 of record JAVQIZ010133643.1, on the reverse strand, counting down.
TGCCTGGCCTGATTCTTAATTCCACTGAAGGTGCTAATGAGGTTCGGTTTAAAATCCATTTGCACATTTGTCCAAGAATGGCACAATTAATTACTCACCACCTTTTACGTTAGTGGTGGTAAAGTAGGCCTTTGTGTCATTTACATAGACAAAGCCTACAAATAGCAAACGATATAGGCCTAACCAATAGTGCTTAGGGTATGAATCATTATATTTACATTAGCAGAACGAGTGAGGATTTTTTCTGAACGTTAAGCTAAATAATTTGTGAGGCAGATTTGCCAAGAGACAGAAGACACCGTAGAAGACTTGGCTGCACGTTTGCATCAGGAAAAGGTTTAGCGCGTTTGGAGGCGCGTGCGGAGCTGGGTAATGCAAATTATGTCAAATAAACTGAGCATAGCTGTACATTGAGCTTAAATTACAATTCATTGTGTCCTCAATTTCCCTTAGACAAATAAACTATGGAATCCAACCTTTCCACCCAGTTCGCGGAAATTGACAAGCTCCAAAGGTACTTTTTGGAAAAGAGGAACACAGACCCTCAACCGCGACTAGAAGAGGAAGACACTAGTCGGTTAGACCTACCGCGTTCTAACTAGTCAGCTAGCTAACGCACTAGATAGCTAATGATAGATAGGAAATCAAACCATTCTTGGTGACTTAGTAGTTTATAAAGTAATTTTTTTCTTTTACCAGTCAGGAGGTTTTAAACCTAATTGAAAAGGTTATACTGGGGATAGTGACGAGTCTTGCCAAAGATGAGGCACCACTTCTGGTCCTACCGAATAGATCCAGTTGGGCTAATGTAAGGTAAGGTATGTAGCTTACTTGTGATAAATGTAGCTACAACAAGTTCAAGACAACCACTAGGGCTAAATCTGTTGGTCTTGTCTCACCTCAAGATCTTGTGGGGGGTTACTTTAAATGGAAGTGCTCGGAATGACCTGTATTATAACAAGAGGGTGGGGGTGTTTGGCTCTGTACTTGAAGTTTGCAGTGTTTTCTTTTGTTCGTTTTAAAATGGGTATTTTGATCAAGGTAAAAATAAAGCCCTCTCGTCACATGCACAGTGCATTGGACACATTCAAAGCTGGTGGGTTACAGAGGTCTTTATTAATGTGCACAGGCTGTGGAGACCTTATGCTCGGAACAAAGCAGACTGTCTGCTCTAGTTTACATCAAACCTCCCTGCAGCTTAAAGGACATTCTGGCTCGGCTCTTTCAAATGTGAGAATCCCACAGATTGGGAGCCAAAGGTTTCACAGAGGGAACACCGTGGTGAGGCAGGCATGGGGAAGGCCCTCTCACAGGTAGCCCCTCAGGGGCTGGGGATTTTTAGGAGGCTTACAAAGGCAGAGGGGTGGGGGGCTGATCCACAAAGCTGATCAAAGATGCAAGGAGGGAGTGTCATGTTTGTGATTTATTGATCTTTACTTTTTGTAAGCTTTGACAGTGCAGTTGGTCTTCAAATGAGCCAGGGGAATTCTGTCAGCACCATTCGGAGTGACTGCTCCACGTCTGTCACTAAATTTGGTGAGAGGAAGACGTATGCCATTGTTAATCTATCGAACGGTCTTACTTCCTCCACTGCCTCTTTACCTCGATTCAGCTGTACAACACACATTCCTTTCATTCACCAACTTCTTTTCAGTTACATCCATAAATGTGTGCTTTTGTTGTACTTCTGCTGCCTTTCATTTGAATCCTCTGTTAACTTTCATATAGAGCTAACATAATGTTCTTCTTCTAGCACAAATTCTCAAAGTTATGTCCACCATCTATAAACTTGTACAGAGCAACGCATATGCTACAAAAAGGTATTTTAGTGTGTTGTCAAATGTCTGGAACTCATTATAGATGTCAACCAATAAATATCACCCACAAAATAAAACATATCATGTTACACATGCATAAAATCTCTTTTACACTTATAAATGTAACATTTATAACAGCGAATTATTTTATAATGGTTAAAACAATTTGTTTCAACAGGGACATCTATTACAACGACACTCAGCTTTTTGGATCGCAGAGAATCGTTGATTTTATCGTAGATGACATTTCATGTATGCTCAAGGTGCCACGCAGAACACTACATGTGGTGAGTGTGTACAGTGAGTGTTAAAAGCATGTGTGTGCATATGTGTGTGGACACGTGTTTAAGCGTGTAAGGAAAAGTAGCACGTTCAGCCACATAAAAACCCAGTGGTAAAATTGCTTTTGATATGCCTTGTTATGAATAGTTCAAGTGCCAACAGACGAAACCCATTAGCGAGTTTCATATTGGATATTTCACCCCTTCCATCTTAGGTAACACCTGTGAGAGGAATTTTTTTAAGTTCTCATGATGGATGCAATTGAATTCATCTTGATTGTGAAGAAAGGCAGTGTCAAAGGTTTACGTATATGGTGCGTGTTAGACCATGTGTGTGTTTGTTGGTCGGTGTCCAGCTGGCCACGTCCAAGGGATTTATCTCGGGTGATCTGCGTTACTTGGAACAGGACGGCACCAGGGTGGACTGCCACTCCAGCTCAAATGTACGTTCCAGTCACTCAAAAGAAGTCTAATGGGTTCTACACACATTCCAAGATTACTACCGTTCATTTTGCCATCGCACATTTCAGCAGGTTTGCCATGACCACACCTTTTTCTTTTTCTTTTTTTAGGCTATTCCAATCTCATCCAATGTCGGGGGAATCCGGAGTATCCTCTCTTATTCGAAGTTACACTCCTAGTGTCCGCACATTGTCATCCACCCCCCCCCCCCCCTCTCTCTCTCTTTATCTCTCTCTCTCTCTTTATCTCGTTAGCTCTCTCTGTCTCTCTCTCTCTTTATCTCGTTAGCTCTCTCTCTCTCTCACACACACACACACTTCTGTTACTCCGTCAGTGCTGTCATATTCAGGCTCATGCTTATGTTCACTTTGACCCGTAAGCTCTCCAGACATTGTGTCATCTGCTAAGTTTGTATTGATAGTGGAGAAGGACGCAACCTTCCAGAGATTACTCGACGATGACTTTTGCTCAAAGTTGTCTCCTTGCATCCTGATCACAGTGCGTTTGGAGTCTTCCTAATGGAAATGCTATTTTGTTGCTCAATATATATTTTGTATTTATTCAACATTAATTGTGTGTGTGTGTGTGTGTGTGTGTGTCAGGGTAAAGGCGTCCCAGATGTGAACAGCAGGTTGATGGTGAGGAAGCTGTGGGACACCCTACACATTCCCACCTTCGCACTGGTTGATGCCGACCCTTACGGTACTTTAAGTTGGACCTCCTGTCTCCTGAGCGCACAGTGACACGTAGAAAGTCCACTGCTCCTTCATTTACGTACATGTTGACTGTTAAACACCATTGGCTACTTCTCGTCTGTATGTCGCAGTCACAGGGTTTGCGTGTCTTGCTGAAGGAACACTAAGTGTTATGACAGGGCTGTCACGGGTCTTGGAATCAATATGATTTGTTACAGTGGAATTATTCCAGCCTTTTCCATACCTCTCCATGTACTCTTTTGTGTCTTGGAAGCCAGACACATGTGTCATGTTTGACTTTTGTTTTCTGCTATGTTACAGCAGATGCTAATGTTTTGAAGGTATCTTTGGCTGATGTTCTCTTGTTTTTCCCAGGAATTGAGATCATGTGCATCTACAAGTATGGATCAGTGGTGAGTCTTGCTTTATGGCTACGTGTTGGAAAATGTGATCATATAGGTGGATCTCTTCAGGAAAATATTTTGGAAATAGAATTGTGTTGGCATTTGTTTACATCATGTATTTGATATCAAAATCTGTTTGTGATTCTCTGTGTGCTATTTTGCCCAGGTAAATAATACTACACTGGCTTCCATGGATTTGAATTGTATTTTGTTCGTCATTTTCTGTTGTTGTGCCCATTGCTTACTTGTGCCATCTTCTTTGCTTGACAGATAGTTTATAGCTTCTGGTTGTCGCCATTACGTCAGTGTGTTTGTGAACATGTCGTGTGTGTGTGTGTGTGTGTGTGTGTGTGTGTGTGTGTGTGTGTGTGTGTGTGTGTGTGTGTGTCCACAGGCCATGTCTTTTGAGGCCCACAATCTGACAGTCCCCAGCATTCTGTGGCTAGGCCTCCTCCCCTCTGACCTCCAGAGGTTTGCTCTCAACCACTCTTTACTTCCTACTTCCTCCTCTCGCCTCTAATTGTCATTATATTCTGGGGACTTTTTAGATTGTTTGTTTTGGTTTCTGTTGCTGTTGACTACACTTTTTTTTTCCTCCCAAGGAGTATTTGAGGGTATATTGAGTTTTAAGTATATATCCCGCTTGAGCAATCTTAGCCTGACAACAGGTTTTTTCACATAAGTTACATTTAATTCTAGTCCGGGAGCGAGCTCCACCTAAGCCTCCCACTCCAAGTGTACATGATCAAAGCAAAGCACACTGTCAGCTTTTTTTCAACAGTTTTTGAAAGGAAACGGTTATTCTTTTACATCGGACTATATCCTGGGTTTCAGTGTTTCAACATGTTATAAATGCTGTGTTAATGTGCACCAGCAGCCTCTGTGCTTGCGCTAGCTCAGTCCACTGACCCATTGTACGGTGCTGTGCTTCAGATTAAGAGTGCCAGAGAATATGCTGATTCCCCTCACCCAGAGAGACCAGAGTAAGCTGACCAGCTTGTTAAAAAGACCCTACCTCACCTCTCAACCGGCATGGCAGACAGAGGTACAAGGAAAAGGGCAGAGCTAGAGAAATAAATATTCTTTAGTTCCCCTGACTATTTACGAGCTCCACACTGGTTCCCTCGTAGCATAGTTGAGTACTGAACACAACCCACTGTGTGCTTCACAAACGATAGGTCTGCGGCCTTCGCTTCCTCGTTTATAGGCCGGAGGCGTACGTCTCCCAAGTTTGTTTTTACTACAATGGAGAGGTTTCGCAGGTGTGACACACCACAGAGGAATTTATGTGAATGTGTGTGTGCGTGAGAGAGGTTGCCAAGGATGCACATACTGATGCCCACTCTGTTGTGAAATACACTTGAGAGATGAGAACCCACCTGGTGAGCTATACTTGTTTTCTCTCCGTCTGCCTCTGCGGTCATCTCCTGAAGCTTTCTTGTTTACTCTTGTTTATAGATAGAGCTGATGCAGGAGAATAAGGTCAAGGCTGAGATCCAATCCCTTGAGTCCTTAGCCCCTGATTTCCTTAGCTGTGTCTACCTGCCCAACAAACTACGATACGGGGGCTGGATATGATCCTGGGACTCCCCCTTGTGGCCAAATAGATGAACTGAGGCATCTTGCTTCAAAACAGCACATAGCCTGCTTTACATAACCTTTTATAGCCATATATAATAATTCCTATTTGATATTGTTGGCCATAATTACTGCAAAATTTGTCAATGATTTTTTTATATATGTATTATGTGTTTTCCTGTTGTCAAGTTGACTATAATGTTGAAATTGAACTATGGACAAACTAAACGACACTGGTCTTAATTCACTATTTCATTCAAAACAGGTGTGATGAGTTTTATTTGACTGATAAAACCATTTTATTTCACCATTAATACGTTTTATTAGGGTGAAGGATTGGAAGTTTCCAGGAGACGCTTTAAGTATGCCTTGAGGCACATTCTCAAAGTTATTAGTCTACATCAAGGGAGAGACATTAAAATAACATGTAGTTTTGATATCTCCACTGCCTTAGGGCTCAGAGAGGGTGTGTGCATTGAGGAGAGATTATATCTCGTGAGCGCTCACATAATTTTCTCGTAATTCATAACTTAGCTACTTTATAAACTACACTTGAAATGCAATCAAAAACTAGACAATACAATATCATTTATTGTCCACATAGTGGAGATTGTCAACAGAGGGCAGGCACCACAGTTACACATCAAGGATAAAGTAAATGGCATGGGGACCACCTTTAGCTTTACAGTCACTTTATATCCATGGATTTATACAAGTCTAGAGAGAGTACTCTAGGCTGGTGCTGAGGCCGGTGCATCTCCTCCTGCTGCTTTCTCAGCCTGAGGTTCACTCCTCTTCTTCTCCACCTCTTTGAGTCCCTCACTTATCTGTTCCACCGTTTCACTGTCCCCTGCAGACCGAGCAAGACCCAGAGCTTCTTCATACAAACGCACAGACTCGTCCAGATGACCCAGGTGGAGCAGGATGCCAGCCATGTTTACCAGCAGCACGTGCATATCGGGATGTCCAGCCGTTTGGCTCAGCTCCACTGCCTTCTTTACTATAGGCAGAGCCTCTTCATGGCGCCCTTGCAGATCCAAAATGGTTGCCAAGTCGCTCATCAGCACGAGGGACTGGGGGTGGGTCTCTCCCTGCTCCTCCTGACATATCTTCAGGGCACTCTGGTAGTCTTTGGTGGCCTGGATCAGGTTGTGTGTGGCAGCCATGTAGCGTGCGTGCGAGTCCAGACACAAGCCCAGCAGCAGACGAGTCTCTTTGCGCTCCTCCTCCTGCGGCTCTGACTGATCCTCAGCTGGGATCTCTTTATGTTTCTCCAGCTTGGCTTGAAGAGACTCTGTGCAGAACTGGAAACCGTGCTCTGCCAAGTCAGTCTTATCCTGACCTGCATAGATGGTGGCCAGCTTCAGAGACATTTCAATAACTGCGTTGTCATCCTCTGGCGTGCCTCCGGACAGCATGAAGCTCATGGCTGCTTTGAAGAGTTTCTCTGCATTGTCCAGCTGACCCTGGACGTAGGCTAGGTTGGCCATCAGGCTATAGGTGTAGATGATGGCCTGTGTGTTGTGGGTCCGATGGGCTAACCCTACAGCCTGATGAAGTAGCCCATTGGCTGCATGGAGCTGTCCCCTGTACATGCTCAGCTTAGCTTTCTTCAGTAGTAAAATGAGCTCGTCCTCCTGCTTCTGTTTTTCATCTCGAGTGTCTTCCTCGGTTTTACTAAAAAGAGAGAACGCTAATGCACTCCACATTACGTTGGTCCAGTTGCACTGTCTTTTTCTATTTCCATTGTTTTCACTCGTGCAGAAAAGATTTGGATGTGACCTTCTATATGTAGTATTCAATGCAGACGACAGCAAAGTGGCGGAATTTAGACGTGAAAACGGTGGAGCTCTTGCATGAAATAGACTGCCCGTTATAACACTCCCCCTACCTTGAAAGAACATCTGTTTCCTTTGACAGTTAGCAAGAATACTACGAGCGACAGAGGACAGCGCCATTTTCTCTCTGTGCAAGCAGCAGTCCTAACCCCATCGTGATATAAGCTTCAGTTACGGAACTCCACGACTTGACAGGCGTGGCTTCGTGGTTGTGAAACAAGTCTGAAGTCTACGTCATACGTCGTAATAAAAACACGCTTAAAATCATCTCTTTACACTGTGGCAACTTTACAGGGTGAAACCAGTGAAGAGCAAGAATTCGGTATCCTCAATAAGAAGTCTACACATTTTTATTTCAACACTCCGGTGAGTATTTTATGATTTTTGTGTTTGCCAACTGTTTCGAAAGAGCAGAACAGATCACGAAATGCACGCGACTCGTTTTTTTGTGCTCCTACAAGCTTGTAAGTGCTATCATCTTAGCTATGACCTTGCTTTGAGTATAAGAGTACATGATAAATCGTAGAAATGTTAAGTGTTTAAATGGTCAACTACGTTGTTGTTGGCTTTATACAGGCATTGTGTCATCATATTAGACTCACTCGTTTCTTTAAGATGTAGATAGACTCTACATTGTAGCAAAACAACTGATCTAGAATTGATACCGTTATTGTATAATGATCTCGCGTATGATTGCTTTTGTTTGTTAATTGATTAAAGTATAGCCTACATCAAAGTAAGAGATTTTAATCTTATTCCAGTATTACTTTGTTAATCCTGGGTCTAGGATACTAATTATCACCCTCAACGCCCCCCTCTTTATTTTATAACTACCATTGTAACTGCAACTTCGTCTTAATAGAGTTACTACTAGGCTTAGTAGTTGAATAGATCCTGAAGATGAAGGTTGTTACCTCATATCTATTACTACTTAAAGAAATACAGTTATTGTTTAACCAAGATACCCTTGGTCTGACTAGTGGGGCTGGGTCTATGCATAATGAAAGAGCTGTGATGCAACAGACTCAGCCGTCAGGTTTTTTAAGGATGGAAACAGGATGCCTAGGCTCGATTTGTACTGTCTTAGACTCACCTGACCACCAAAATTTTTTTTAGAGACAGAGGTGTGTGTAGTGTGGGCGGGCGGGGGGGGGGGGGGGCCGCCATTAAAGCACCGCCCCTTGAAGGGCAAACCCCAACCCACAAAAATTCAAAAGCCACGATCAAAAAACAAAAAACAAAGGCCAGGACCACCA
>JAVQIZ010133641.1:0-15288 GCA_036023535.2 Galaxias brevipinnis | reverse complement strand
TTGAGCAGAAAATGTAGTATTTGGCTAATTGTGTGATGTAGGTCTGTTGCTGTGTTAAGAGTTTTGAAACGTATGCTATATAGTAAAGGTCAACGCTTGTTAGGGATTGTAAAAAAATTGTAAAAGCTCCAAGGAATCAATTATTGGAATTGATTCCATCAATTTCCAATATTAGGAGTCGAAATCGATGCCATATTTTCTGGAGTCGAACAGCCCTACCTCTCGTCTAGTAAAATTCTCAAGTATTTCTAAACGGCAACCTGCTCAATTTGGGCTCCACTCAAGTCAGAGAATATTTGTCCTCAAGTCATATTATAAATTTTTATATTGGCAATTTCTGTATAGAAAAAAAGTGTTTTTTTGCTTGGTATTGCATGGTATTTGCTTGTGAAGGCAAATGTTCTTTCATATACGTTCAAACAGTGTTTATTTTACCCTGCATTGTAAATCCTATTTAGCCTCTGCGGCTCAAATTACGTTTATGACATCATGGCTGAGAGTTCTTCTAAGAATCATTTCCATGGCGATTGGAACAGTCAGAACACACATTACACTTGCTTGCCAAAACTTTGGAGTCTGCTCTTCCTCCCCCACAGCGAATGGACATGGCAGAGCCTGGCAGAATCAGTATGTGTGACTTTGAATGTAGATGACACATTATGACAACCCTGCTCAGCAGATTTACATTTATTCTAATGGATTGGATATAAATAGGGTTAGGGAGAGACACTCACTGTGGTTAAACTGCTATGTTCTGTACATTGCCTTGTATGTTCAATGTTTTATCGAACGTATATATCTGAAATGTTTCTCTCTGTAATCTGTATTTTTTAATCCGCTTATCCTTTTGACGTATAAGACGTTAAAGCTTGGTTGTGAAAAATATTGTGTTTGGCAGAGATTATGCACAGTTTTCTTTCAAACATGCCATAATCACGGTTGTTCACACCCCCTCCACCTGGGATTCTCTGCAGCCTCCCCGGAGGCACTTTATATTGATAGAATGTTTCTTTCATTTGTTTCTCTGAGATAAAACCCTTCCCTAAGCGATTAACCATTCTATCATCACACTCTTTTGTGCTGATGAAGTTATTTGCTTGTTAAATGAACTTCTAACATTAGGTGGCCACACGAGACTCCCGAGACCAGAGCACAGCCATTACCTACGTGTTTTGAAGATAAAATATTCTTGTGTTTGTTTTGTGTTTATGTTGTGCTTACTCCCCCAGCCCCGGGGAAGTTTTCCATCACTGTCTCCCCTCAAGTCCTGAAGACTGTCTTTGACCCGCCTTTACGTCACTCCAAATGCCCCCCAGCCGTAACCCGGGGAAGCCTACGTCCCCAGCCGACGTCCCCGTCCCCGTCCCCATTCTCATCCAACGACAGGTCCAAATCAGTGGAGCCCAAACTGAAAAATCCACGGGACCATCTGGACTACAACTTTCTCCGCATGTCCTCCGCCGTGGTGCACGGGGGTGAGGAGGTCCAGTATCGCTGTTCAGGCTGCCTGCGCGTCCAGCCCAGCCTTTCGGCTCTCCAGAACCACGTTGCCATGAGCTGGATGGACGGCTACAGCTGCCGGGTCTTCTACCGCAAGCTCCGTGAGATGCAGCACAACAGTGACATGCGGAAGCTTCACCAGAGACTGCTGGCCGCTAATGTGGCGAAAAACGGGCAACAGAAAACAGTGGCCGTGCTGCCGGGGAGGAAGCTGCCGGAGGCTGCCCCAGAAGAAAGTAAAGACGCTACAGAAACGACTCAAGTGCTGAACCTGGAGACAGTGGAGAAGGTTAGGAGGAACTTGACCATTCAGAAGTGGCTCAATGAGATTGAACTGCCTGATGTTATCAGTCCGCCATCGCCAGAGACCTTCTAAACCTTCCAATCATATGGATTTCCTCTTATTGTGAACAAAAAAACAACAACTCGAAATTGCATCTCTCTCTTAGTCAGGGAGTAGAGAACCGCAAATAAACATTCAGTATTGATAAACCACTGAAGGCAGTGTCGTTTTTATGACGCTCATATGGTGTACAATACCCTCACTGCAACTGCTAACACACATAACCACACAAACAGCAATGATAAGCAAGCAATAGCTAGGTCAACCCCTTTGAAACAATCTACGATATGTCTCTGCAAGGTGCAAGGATGAGAGGCTCTATTGACTGGCATGTGGCCTTACAGTATGAACGTTTTTACGAAATCCTTTGCCAGCCGTGAAATAACTAACTGCTTAGTCTATTAACCTTATCTGACAGCACAGAGGCAGTGGATAAGAAGCTATTGAGTAACGGGATGAGGAATCGAAACTCTAATGCCAGGCCTGTGAGAGTTGGTAGCCAAGGTTCATTAAGAGAGAAAGATAACTTTTTTTTCCTGGCACTTGTAAACCGTAAGATTAGCTCATTACCATAAATGGTCAATGCTGATGTGACATTTTTAATGTATTTGTCAAATGACCGCATGACGGCTGACCACAAAATATTCCCATGGGGTGGGACCTTGGTAAAGTCAGAGGTGTGACATCCAGGCTACTCGTTGGCTAAATCCTGCTGGAGCAAACCGTTGGTCAGAGTTTTGGCACAGCCAAGACACCTTATACAGTTTCTCTTTCAAACTGCCACTTAGAGTAAGTAAAAAGACACTCATGTTCAGCACAGCCCCGGCTGGTGCTGCAGGGGGCTGGGATCGGATGTGTGTGAAGACAAGGGGTGCCGGGGGCTAGCCATCCCAGCGACCTTTCCAAAGGGCTGATCGATGAGGCTCAGCACCGTGGGGCTCCAGAAACCTTTCTCAACGGAGAGACGGGAGGCAGGAAGCTCACACAGACAGATAAGCCGTTAATTGCTTGTGGTTGCTGGCGCCACCCCCCCTGCTGGGCCAGAGTCAGTGGTATGATCCATCCCTCCCTACCCCGGGGTCCTTCTGTGGGTCACACCATGACTGGCAGCCATGTGTGGCTAGGGGGTAACATAAGGATGAGGCCGACTAAGAGTCATCTTGTGATTTGATTTTATGAAAGGCTTCTCATAGTCACCCAGCGTTGTGAAGGGATTTCACCAGAACTTTTATTTTTTTGAGAGAGAGAGTAAATATGTTTAAGGTGTTACGCACTCATTTGAAATCATTCAGGAATTGAGAATCTTTGCTTATGGAATGAATTGCTGCTTGCTTTCTTGTCAAAATATACCCCGTTTTCTTTCTTTTTCCTTTCTTTGTACACAAACAAACTAGGACACGAGGCTGTGTCCAACACGTTGACAAACAAAGTGCCTCTAATTCCAGGCAAACATTCCCAAACGAAACTGTCACTTGTCACGCGACTGTACATAACGTATCCCATCACACGATAAATTAAAGTTCAAGGCGTCAGCCTGCGGGCTGCACTCCGTGGGTACTGGCGTGGAAATGGCGCGCGCGGGACTCCCCTGGTTGATCCAGCTCCGGGGCAATGAGCCTGTAGACAAGGGGAAGAGTGGTGGTTAGCTGGGTCAGTGTTTTTCTCCGCTTCTCCTTTCATCGAAAGTGCTGAAGCACCAGTGAGCTGCAGTAAAACTTCGAAACAACCAGTCTTATCATCGCGGGCAGGGCATTACTTGTGTCTCTGCATTCCCTATCACGCTTAAAGACCCCGAGCTGGAGGCACGGACACAGATTTATGCATGCATACACACTTTTAAATGCATACATTCCGTTTCTGCTATCCAATTGCGTCGTGAGTTAACTTTTAATAGATAGCTGACAAAGAAAACACAGCCACTAGTCTAACGGCCTGCAAAAATATCTTCTTTAATTTTGTATCTTTTTTTAACTATATTTCTCATACACTTTTCCCACTTTTGGTTCATGCTGAATAAGAGAAGAATAAGATGGTAATTTAATACTGAGGGTTCACTCTCGTCATTATGCCATCTTAGACGTTGTGGTGTGCCAAGCATCTCAGACTGTCTACAAACTGAGCTCCCCTCTCCGAAACACTTCATCTTTTCCAGCGCTAACAGCCTTTATGGGACATGCTCTGTATCCAAGCTCCTAACCATTTTTACCAGTCATCTTCTGATGACGAGCCATATAAGGAAAGCTGAGACAAAAGCACAGATGTGGTTAAGGGGAAAAGCAGACAGACTAATACTACGAGCAAGCTTCCAGAGTGGCAGATGGTCTAGCCCAGAGGTTCTTAATGAAGAGAGTCCGCCTGGATGGGGCCAAACACACTGGAGAGCGAGGAAGGAAACTGGGAGCTCCCCAGGTGTGTGTGTGTGTGTGTGTGTGTGTGTGTGTGTGTGTGTGTGCACTCCACACCCCACCGGTCTTTGGATTGTTGTGCTGGTTGATTAGGTAATGCATCGTAAGCCCAGCCATCAAATATGGATGAGACGCTGATTTCCTCAATTTATATTTCATGAATTTTATTTGTTAAGCCATTTGCCTCAGAAAAATGTTGTGGCTGTTCTCTGACTGTTATAAATTAGGTTTGTTTTGTAGCACCCGTTGGGTAAAATACGTATGAAGCATACTGAGGTGGTGTTGTTAGTAAATTAGTAGTGTTTTGAAATGCTGATTGAGAAAATGGCAGTGCAATCTTGTAATTAGCTCACCAATAAAAGATTGCAATTGCATGGGTTTGCTTCTTCAGTGGTAGTAGTGTGCAAGGCAATTCTCTACAGTGTGTGTGGATAGCACAGGGCGTACAGTATCATTTATCTTTAATTGGCGCGTGCCTATCGCTATGCATGTTGTCATATCAATGTACATATTTGTGTGTGCAGCCGTTGTTGTGAATAGACATGCATAGTGCACACGCACCGTGACGACTAAGTGCCTGTGGACCACCGGTCTTGACTTAAGTGCACTGCCGGTTCTGCACAGGAGAGCGGGTAGACTCATTAGAGCCGGGCGTCCAGCGTTCCTCAGTTATCAGTAATCGATGCGTTTGATCTCCGAGAAGGCCATCCCCGACCGCCATTAGTCCAATCAGGCGGGGCAGGAAGACTGTAAAGAAGCCCAGCCCGTTGGAGACTCACTCTGCGCGGAGGAGACCCACGCCCACACACTCACACGTGTCAATCCATTGGCTCTTAACCTTTCAAGCGAAAAACACTTATTTGTCTCGAAGGAGTCGGAGGCCATTTATAATTGATGAGGTATAGTGGACTGCTTCGAAAATGTGCCTCCCGTCCCCAGCTGTGCACGTGCAACGTCCGATTCACACGCGAGCGTGCACATGTGTGCAAACATGCATGCCAAATATAATGCACTGACACAACCACACGTAATCGTGCACATGGCAATTTAAGTATGCAGGCTGATTCTCTGAGACACTTTGGGTCTATTCATCAGTGATGTGGAAATGGCCCTTCATGATACCCAATAGAGTGTGACAGACTTTGTCCCATGAGACTGACATTGACCTTACTTCACAAGTAGCCCTTCTCGCCTTTCCCCTTCTCTGTCTCCAAGGGTAGGCCTTAGAACTACCACCACATGACATCTGGGAAATCAGATGTGTGGTGTGTATGAGACTTAAGTTGGGATGAAGAGCATGTGCAAATGTTTTTTGCACATCCAAGAGCTTTGTGTGTGAATGTGTGGGTGCATGCGTGTGTTTGTGTGCACGCTTGTGTGCGTTTGTGGGTACGTGTATGTGCCCTCCCGCTAATTAGAGTGACAGTTTTTAATAATAGTTGCAGGGCTAACTTGTGACAGCACGACGCTGGCTCCCTGCTCACCAGTTTGCCCTGGCCCCACAGTCCCTTAGGCCCTAATTATCAAGTCGACGCACTGACATCCAACCCCTAAAACAAACCCGACACGCTGACATGCCGTCACTGGCTGACTGGGGAGAGGCAGTGTAGCAGTTTAAACTGTGGTGCACTTCCATTGCTCCCACTTTGCTGCCGTTCCCACATGTGACACGGCCGGGTAGGTTGTTTTGTTTTGAACCATTGTTTAACCAGGTAAGTCCAACTGAGCACAAGTGCTCTACAGTGGCGTCCTGGCCCCGTAGGGGGAAATTGACCAACTCCAGTTCTATGCCAGTGCCTTGGTCAGGGCACTGACGGGGGGATTAGCCCTAACATGTTTTTTTATGGTGGATTAGATAATGCTAGGTCCTGATTGGGGCTGTGCCTGCAGATGCTTTGTATCAGAGGTATTGTGTATGTGAAGGGCAGTGGGACTGAAGCCCAGCCTCCAACTATATTCTCCCCTCCCTTGCCACAGAGAAAACCCTTTCCTGCTGTTTCTACCACATGGATCACAGCTTTATGTCTGGGTTACACTGACAACGGGGTGATAGGACAATGATTAACAGTTCTGTCACCCCAACAAAACAGTTTGTTTCTCGCATTTTCTAGTTCTCAAAATATATTTGGATATTAGTTGTTCGAAAAGGAATTGTGAATGCTTCCACGCTGAGGCAAAGTGAGATGGCAACCTGCCAACACCTTCCGTAGGGAATACAGAACAAAATCTACGCTGTATGTTCTCCCTGATCATATTTCCAAAATAAAGCAATAGGCGTCAACAGGTTGTGTGTGCAAAGAGTCCTCGTACGGTTATGCTGAAGTCGACCTGCTTGCAGTCTGTCCCTTTACCCCTCAAGGGGGAATTCTGAAAGGCTGCAATCTGCACTGTTTTTAAGTTGCCAAGCTCATAAAACATGCATTCTGCCCACGACGTAGCCCTGCGCCACCACACACCATAGTGACTGCAGCAAGAATCCCTCGCAACTTGTTGGTATGCATGGAATTCACAGGACTGTGACTCCCTATTCGGGAACAAATTATTCAATTTGCCTCCACTGCAACTGCCACGGCAAGCATGTCGAGTACAAGAGAAGGAGCATCCCGGGGTTCACCGTTGAATGCTCGCGGCTTTGCACGATGGCTTCACCACATTGATATGGAGATCGTGGGAGATCAGTGACTCGTCACACAGATCGAAGGTGACATCTTTGATCGGTAACGGTCTAATCTGTAAACATACATTACAGTATGCTTGCTGTTGCCTTGTACTGTATATGTACATGTTCTTACACAAAGCCACACTGGAAAGTTTTCAAAGGCCATGAGAAATGACAAACTGCCTGTCACTGACCATAGACCTGAAGGCAGAATAACAAAGCTAACCCCACTGTTGTGAAGTGTACTTTTAAACAGCATTCTTCATTGATAGAGTGATGTATGAGGGAGTGAATGTACTATGAATGGTCCTCTGTCTCCCAGGCTCCTTCTATGTCAAAATCAAAGTCTTTAACAAAAGTCTCTTGTTCATCAAATCCATACAAAATGTATTGTGCTGATCCTGAGTGTGAGGAAAAAAAGCCTAATACTAAAAGCTTCCGTTGAATGGAAAGGGCGTAGACCGTGATTAATAATCTGCCAGACAGCTCAGTCATCATTTCATCCTTCAAAGAAATAACAAAAGACAAAACAAGATGCAGTTAGCAAGCGCAACCCTCTGAATGTGAAATATGAGACTATCTGAACTATTATTTCTCATTCTTAGTATTCTGAATACCTGACATTTAGAATTCAAAGTGCGTGCAACAGTGCATTGTCAGAGTAGCGGTGAGGGATGTCCTCAGGCTATCCCATTAATCTCTATTAAACAGGGACATGTCAGCCAGCTGTGTGCATGTGTGTGTGTACGTGTGTGTTTGTGTGTGTGTGTGTGTACGCTCACATCAAGACGACAGGTGTTCACTTGCAGTTCTACAACAACTTGTCCACATTGTGTCCCTAAGCCATAATGCCTGTTTCAAAGGAGGGGTACTGTAGCAACGCCATAGAGAGCCAGCCAATAATAAACACAACTGCAGGACTATCTACCAGTGGGACCTCAAATAATCTGTTTTGTGGTTTTATTCATCTCCATCTTCATGTGTGATAGCTTTCTTCGCTCAAAGTTGTCAGCCCGAACACTTCAAATGTGCAGCGCAATAACTTTATGACATTTCTGCAATGTAATTGAGGGAGGACAAAGACATCCTCCATGACTGGACGAGTATCATAATTAAGGTCACAAAGTTTTTTTTTTCTCTTCGATGATAATTAAAATAACACTAGAATCATGTGTTCGAAACACATGTTCAAAAAAGTAAAGAAAGCAATCTAACTCGTTTAGTACCTGTCATTAATGTTTCTGTTTTATGTAGAACTGTGTGGAAAAAAACAATCTGCATACATTTATTTTAATCAATATTTCAGAACATTTCAAATAAATCTGCATATAAAATCATTTACATTACAATATCCTTCACTTCTTTCCTCCAAGGCTCTGCTAAGCCAAGTTTGTTTGATTGGTTTTCTGTAGCTGGTCTTACGTGAAACAAGCAGATGGGATGCCAACTTGACCTATTTCTTTCATCAGGATGTTATTTCTCCAGAGAAAATTAAGGAACCACTAGAGAGAGAGAGAGAGAGAGAGAGTGAGAATCAAAGCACATTAGATATTTCTGAGGGTTAATAAAAAAATCACTTTTTGAAATATAACCTTATCTAGTTTTTCATTGATCGTATATGCAAATACATGTATATTTGTCTGCATGTATATTTTGTATGTATGTATATTTTGCCAGATCATCTCTATTGTGTGTGAAACGTGTGTGATTTCTTTAGCCAAAATAGAGGGGGAAATGAAAACATATCTGGGCCTTCTTGAGTGGCCTCTAATTTCAGAATCAGATTTGGATGGGCCAGCTAAAGTTGTCTGGCTGGCTGTACATTGTCCATGGCTCCAGAAACAAGCCTCTGGGAGTTACTTCTTTTCTTTAGATCATACCATGATCATGGTTCTTGGCCTTATGATAGATGACCTGCTGTATGGGGACACAGGGAGGGTCGGCTTATGCCTTTCCACCTTAACAGCTCTTTGTGTTAGGCTTGTAATGAAGATGGATGAAATTAGTCTGTTTGGTGTTGGAAAATATACACACTGTCCGGTTGTTTGCCAAAGGGAATGTATGGAAGTGGGCCAAGCACCCATGTTCCAGTGAATTTAGTTGTTCAGGTACAAGATTACAGGTACAGCATATATTTCTGTCATATATTTTGGATGTTATGTTGAATGTCACATTCTAGTAATTATTAACTTGGCTGTGAGATGCTTACAGCGTAGCAAAACATGTAGGCTATTAACTGTATTTGACAAAGTTGCCATATGATTTGGTTTATCTTATGTGCTTGCGCAATGGTTGCAGACCCCAGCAACATCTAATTGTTTTCACCTGTCTGCTCAATATTTCTTATTAAGACATGAAACTACTGTTATGTTGGATGATCTGTTTGAACCTTACTTACTTTAATTAAAACATTTATACAAGACTGAATACATGCTTCAAGAAAGCACTCCATAATGGTGTTTCTAATAACTTAACCTGTAGCTCAATAATACTGGAAATATAAAGAATTCCACTCTAGAAATAAAAGTAGTTCGATATTCAATGGTAGCTTGCTAAGCTAATAACGAAGAACCGAATAGGTTACTGCCCCTTCAGCGTAGCCCCCTCATAACGCTAATAACGGAAGGGTCGCTGTCCTTGGTGCTGATCCATGCAGAAGAAACAATGGTCAGAAAAAGACTCTTCTCTGTTTCGTTCTTTTGCATTTTTTTATTGGATGCTAGGTGGCACTGTTTATTAGCAAAGATCCTACTTCGTTGCATTGCAGCACATCACCTTATGTTGTAGTGAGCACACTGTTGATATAAATATGCGATCAAAATGTGCATGTCTAATAGCGAAAGCATCTTATCAGTCGTATTATTCAATTGTGTGCTTAATTGTTGCACGATTCACAGAAAATTGTCAATTCCCGCACAGCACATAGGCTATGCGGCAGCTTTTCCTGAGCTGTCTATATAGACGTGAAAAGCCAAATAAATCACATATGACTGTGAAGCAGAAAATGTCAAGCGACACCCTGCGACCCTACAAACGCATCTCTTGCAGCTCGCTCTCGCGCACGCTGAGAACTGCAACAGCGCCAAATAAGTGAAAGCCTTTTTTGAGGCACGGAGGCAGCCGCAGCAACGCAGGAAGCCAGCAGTCAGTCGCGCAGGTTATCAAGACGCCGTCGCTTTCCACACTTGTGCTCGAACCTCTTCGGTCAAAATTAATCGTGTTAGCAACCATCATTTTCAAACCTGAATTATCTTGTGTTTTCCCTTTTTCAATTGTGCGCGTTTGGCAGGGATGTCCAGTTTCTGTTGCAATTTATTGGATGGTAATTTACAGAGGAGCTGAATTTGTATCCATAACAACTGTCAACTAGAGTCTGCTTTTTAAGCATCCTGCGGACTGTAAATTCTGATGTGCTTATTTCGTAATTGTGATGATTTAATATCAAAAATGAGAAGTGGGTTTCTGTCGGAGGGATAGTCAGTTAAGAGACAGGCGTTTGGACCACTGAAACGGAGAACCAATTTTCTCTGCACCGGAACCCGCGTCAGTTTTCTAAAGCTATGTATGTGTTTTCATGATTCGACTCTTGGAATAATCAGAGGGACTGTCATCCATCGAAAACAGTTAATTCGCACTGCCTACGAGTCTTTCTACAACGGGTTAAATACATCTATAAACGGCTCCAGCGGCTATATCGTTTGGATCGTTTTATTTACTACTCTTGCACACTTGGATGGGCGCTTGACCACCCCGGACGACCCTACATTTGCGATGCGTAACCTGTGAGACCGAGGAGACACCTCATTGTATCGGCCTGAACGGTAGCATGGCACCGTCCCGAAAGGACTGCGGATGGGAGATGATCCTGTCTACGGGATGCTTGCTCCTGTCCATTTTGGTATTTCAACCTGCTCTTGCCAGGGTTTGTAATGACTACACGAGACATGGCCAGGACAACTCCTGGTTCTCAAAGGATGGTGAGAACCTGCCCATCATGGTCCTAATGCCGATGAACGAGTCAGCTCGGTTGAGCAGCATCAGCCAGGGCATTGAGCCCGCGGTCCAACTTGCTATCCAGCACATAAAAGAGTCTAGGAAGTACTCCTTCTCGCTCATTACCAAAATCTACGACACTGAGGTAAACTTATGGCCTACAGTTATGTGTGTGAGTGTGTGTGTGTGTGTGTGTGTGTGTATGTGTGTATGTGTGTGTGTGTGCGCGCGCGCGCTCGTGTGTTAATGTGTGTGTGTGTGCTTGTGAGTGAGTGAGTGAGTGAGTGAGTATGTGTCTTTGTTTGTACACGGGCAAAATAAAAAGAGTGACCAAGGTGAGAGGGTGCATACTGCCCCGCAGCGCAGGATGCGCTCCATACAGAGCGCGCTCATGTGGAAACGTGTCATAGTTGGTACATTTGCGCAGCGTTGTGGAGGAAAGCCTTGTTTTTAGAAGCAAAACAGGCCTACCCTAAAGTAGGGTCTTGCTTAGCCTGCTGTTTTAGCTGGCAAGCAAAATAAGTGCGACACACACAATGTACGTATTTGTCGAGTGTCAGTTGTAATATTTGGTCGACATTGAATCATGAACTAAGTTACGAGATAGCCTAATTAAAACGACGACTGTGTATTGATGAGTATTGCAAGCATGTTCAGTAAAATGCAAGTTAAACTTGCGGTTATCCTAAAAGGCAGGCTCTTGCAGCAAGCTCTCTACAGTGTAACAGCTCTTCACACTTAGCTCGGCCCAGTTTTGCTGCATTGCTTGGAAACCGAAAAAAATAAACCAACAACCGCTACAAGACCTAGCCTTAAGTACAAATACCTGGCCAAATCTTTGAAAAGACAGCCCCACAACATTTTTATGATTTTTTTGTTGTCACAATTTTTGTTTTGATTGCTTCATTTTGTTTTAATATGTCAGCCTTAGACCATGTTTTATCTTTAGACTATTCAGTCAGTCTGTCACCAATATTTGCATCCCAACTGAAATTGGCCATAGGTTAGTTGTGGTGCCTGAAGATGGCAGTAATTTGATGTGATTTCTCATAGGTCTTTGCCCAGAATATAATTAATTTACACTCAAATCCAGACTGTACAGTCTACTCCACTAAAATACGTTGTTCAAGTTAAGGAGCGAATGTGAATTTAATATAGAAATAGTAGAGATGGCATCTAATCAACATCCTTTACCCCCCTGGTCCATTCAACTTAAAGTTACTAGAGGCAGTTTATCTGTAGGAGATGATTTTGGCGACCACTACCGTTTGCTTGGTGCAATTATTTTCCCTAGCTGTCTCAAAGAAGACATTCAGAATGCTCTTGGCCACTGCATATGTATGGTGTCCATTTTCGGACATGGGTCAGTCTCAGTCTTGCTCTGTATCGATCTCATCAAAACTTGTGGTGATAAGCACAAGACGGTGTCATTCTCAGTTGTCTGTCAGTGTCAGTCTCACCACAACTTGATTTCAACGTCAGTCTAAGCAGAACTTCTTCTCGATGTCACCAGAACTTGGAATGTTATATTGGAATATTGAAACAGTAGCTGTGTTTCGATCTGAGCAATCAAATTATTAAATAGTTTTTTTTATGCTAAGGTTAGCCTATATTAGCCAGCAATGTGGGGAAGCTAACTGCTTTAGCCGTTAGCAACTAGCCAGACCAATAATACTTTAGCAGTGCTGCTCCACTAGTCAGGCCATGTCTTGGTGAGAAACTCCAGAAAAAGTTCTGTTTAGACTGGCTTTGAAAACAAGTCGTGATGAGACTGACGTCAAAATTGTGACGAGACTGAGAGCCAACTGAGAATGACACCTTGTGGTTAGATTGAAACCAACTTTTAGTAAGACTAACTTCGAAAACAAATCTTGATGAGAATGACACAAGGTTTTTACCAGAATAAATACAACGTTTTGTTAAACTAACTTTGAAATCAAATTTTAGCGACAATGACCACAAGTTTTGATGAGATCGATAAAAAGTACGACTGAGCCTGACACATGTCCTAAAATGGACACTGTACATATGGCTAGAGCGTCCAATAACTATACTCCCAAGTATGGGTATCTCTTCCTGATTTAGTGATGCACTTCTTTGTGCCATACAGCAATTTGTCATAGTTTTGCGTAAGATCGTGCCCGGTGGCTGACAAAATTAGTGTTAAATATTGAGACTTCGAAAGGATTGATCTGAAACCGATATTTTCATTCACCCTTAGACATTGCAATGTGCTATCAGAAGAAATGTAACCGTTAAAATAAAAAAAGTTGCCTATAGTTGCTTTAAGTTTGGTCGTTTAAACCTTAAAAATCGATTCGTGCAGTTGAACCTTTGCTGTTGAGTTGGAGAAAGGCCTAGGCCATAATTGTTGCCATGTGAACTGCGAAAGTATTGTGAGTGTTGCTGTCTAACATGTAACACATTTGACCAATGCCATGCCTCCTATTCTTCTCTGTGCTGCTATTATTTCTTATGAGCTGTGTAATTTTCCAGCATTGTTTTTGATTGTCTGTTATTCTCACCTTTGCATAGCCAAGTTAATGATTGATTCTCTTTGGTCTAATGTCAACCAACCATCATAGCTTATTTGTTTCAGCCAAGCGCAGCCATAGCACTAAAGTTGTACCATGGAAAAGGCATGATCTTTGACCATACAATTAAAAATGCATTTATTATTAATGTGTCCCTGGAGAAAGAAGAGAAGTAAAGAAAAGGTCAGTGAAGCACCTAGACATCTAGTCACTGACTGACTCACTGACTGCCTGACCAAATGTTCTGTCCTACTGCAATCAATGGAATCCATGACCATATATTTCATGGCTTTCTTGTAAAGCACCTGCCAGCAAACATTAGAACGTTTTAGTCAATTAAATTGGCTTGGGCTAAACTACTATTTCTTTTTAAATATATGCTGTAGGCCTTTATCGATTTATTTCAAATCTATTTGTGTGCATAGTCTCTAAAGTACAATGACCTCAAGCTGTAGTAGTGTCAAGCTTTTTCATAACATACACTCTGATACACGCACCGTTAACAGTAAACAATATTGCCTTGCAAAACAGTCATTTGAGGAGCAGACCATAGTGCTAATGGAAAACCTAAGCCAGAGGAGTCGTGTTTCTCCGTGTTAGAATGAGCACCAGGGATGGAACCGCCTGCCAAGCAGCCATTAACAAGCAGGTGGTGCCCATATCTCCACCGCCATGCCACAGCTCCATTCCCCCGCTTGGTGGAGGACAAAGAACCATCGACAACAAAATACGTTCAAAATAAATCAATGAAAAAAGTTATGGAAACAGTATTTCTATAACCACACGGTCAAAATATATTTGACAAAATGTTGAAGCTTGATGTTTTATTATTGTGTATCTTTTATATATAATATTTGAAGGAGTTGTACATGTTGACTGTTAGTGGTGTAAGGGAGAGTCATAATTATGTTATAGAATATGCATGTGCATGCATATTTGCCCTGGATAGCAACAAGTCTCTTAAGAGTCATTGATCTGTTTGTATGTTTATATGGTCAATGACGCTGTGCACAAAGGCATCCGCGGAGAGCTATTAACGTCGCATTTCCTGTATACATAACAAATATTTTACTTTGTAATCGTTTTCTCCGTCAACCGTCTTTCACTTGCTGTCCACACAAACACATACACAAACACACACACACGCAGACAAAAGACAACCCCGTGCAATCTGCATAAGGTCCCCCCCAAGCCCAACATACAAGTGCAAACAAACACAATGCTGTGGACACCAACACATCCAATCTGCATCCAAACAATGCATGCATCAGTGCGTCCGTGGCTAGCAGCGGCGATGTGTGTTGGGATTTAGCCTGGCAGATGTAAGTAATCAGTCCCAGAGCAGAGGCTCTTTATCCCTTCATCCCCTCTCAGTGGAGCCCTGGGTGTGCTGAGCAGGACAAAACCCATTCCCTGGTGGGGAGATGGTGGTGGTGGTGGTGGTGGTGGTGGTGGTGGTTGGGCTGCTGATGACACTGAGCTGATCCATCGATATTGAACCTAAAGACGGGCCTGAGGCCGAGGTTGTGCGTGTCTCTCTGTTGGAGGCGGAGCCGCAGTGGTTGTCCGTCCACTAACACGGGCCTGATGGTGAGGCTAGGCGGAGGCAGAAGGGGGATCTGATAACAGCTTCCCGAGTTGGAGAGAGATTTTCTTGGCGCCCCTCATGCTTGAACTCTGCTCGTGACTTATGGGATCAAAAATCCCCAGGATCAGGATAGGGAGATCTGGACTTGGGGCCGTTAGAGTAGTCCTGGCTAAGACTTTCATAAGCTCACTGGTGAATCAGAAACGTGATCCGACCCTTGAGGAAACTTGAGTCGAAGATTCTGGGTGGAGTATTTCAAGCCGTAC
>JAVQIZ010133620.1:0-21244 GCA_036023535.2 Galaxias brevipinnis | reverse complement strand
TCCTCCTCTCTCCCACTCGCCCCCTCCACTCCTCACCCCTCCCTACAGTCCAGATAGTTTCCTTTGATCCAGTAGCAGATCTGGGCGTATTTGAGCGGCGTGACCCTGACGGCCACGTTAAACTCCTGCGACGCCCCGTCCCGCTCCAGCCACTGATGGCCCGAGAACACGCCGATCACCTTCCTCACCCAGCGCCGCCGCTTGCCGTCCCACATGCGGGCGTACACCCCCGACCCGCTGGCTCCCGGCTGGGCGTCACAGTGCTGGTACAGCAGGTCCGACGTCTCCTCCCCGGCCCGGCAGAACCGGTACACCAAGTGGCCCGGGCGGTCGTTATCGAAGCCCGAGAACTGGACCCTGCGGCCGGGCAGGCGCTCAGCGGTCGGGCTGACCCCCAGCTTCATGTGGCGTCGCCTGTGGGGCTTCTTGAGCTCCAGGAGGGCGTAGTCGTAGTCCATGCCGATGTCGTTGGCGTTGCCTTTGATCCAACCTTTAGGCACGTGGGTGCGCTTGGCGCGGATCCACTGGAACTTCATCTTGTCGTTGGAGGGCGGGGCGTGAGGGGACGTGCTAGAGGAGGAAGGGGAGAAGTGATTGGAGTTCGAGGAGTTTGAGGAGGGTGAGTCTCGTTGTCTGGGTTTGAGGAAGCCCACGCGGAGCTTCTGGGCTCCCTTCACGTAGTTCTTGCCGTCGTGGACGCAGTGCGCCGCCGTCAGAACGTGCCGGTCGCCCACCAACGTTCCGGAACAGCCCGTGGACAGTTTGACCGCCACAGAGAAAGGGTACTTCAACAGGAAGTCCCGCCCCGCGATGCTGAAGCGCCCGTCATGGCCGAAAATCTGCCGTTTCCTCCTGGAGGGGGTTTTAGAGGCAGGGGCTGGGCTAGTATTACTGCGGGGGTTGTAACCATAGATACCGACGGCTGTTTCGGTGAGACGTCCGTCGGAGTAGAGCGTCTCGTACGCCAAAATATTACGCAGGTCCCAGTAACTTGGGGGCGGGGCTTTCTTGTGACATTCCGGGTCGCAGGGGGAAGTGACTTCGAGGCGGGCTGGGGACAGGAAGTGGGGGGCGGGGCGTTCCTCGATCTGCTGCGGGAGTACCACGGGGACGCGCTGGAGAGACCACTGAGGGCGGGTGGAGGTCGGAGAGACGGGGGGAGGGGAGAGGAGGAGTGGGAGGAGAAGAAAGACAGAGGAATGGCACCTGTATAGGGAGGAGAGGAGAGAAAGAAAGCAGAGGGAAGTGAGTCTTTTTTGGACGGTGACAGTAGCAAGCTATTTTAAAAGGGACACTGGGATAAAATACTATATGCAGTCACATAAAAATCTGTATGGCATCCTAACTTCTCCACACAATACTTTCACGGTGCAATAATTCAAATTGAATGGTGGATGCTAAACTGCCGAGACTGTCTAGGCTTGACCAGCCTGAAAGTAGAAAGACAGCACCTCTGGTTTTATATCGAGTCATGAAATGGCATGCATTATGGATGGAGTAAATATGGATCCATTAACATTGCATTACAGATGGTGTACACACACACACACACACACACCTCATCCAATGTGGGTCAATGGTCAAGTGAAAAATCTGCTAGAGGCAGACTGTCACTGTAAATGTACAAAATCACATTTCAGAGTTGACTTTTTACACTGTTGTACAATGCTCTAGTGGACAGTATCTCTAGAAACTGGTTTTACTCAAAATGACCGGATGTCTGACACTTCATTCACAGCCTTGGGAAAACTTAAGAAAAAAATGTGTGGTTGTTATAGCCACCACTAGCAGAAAGTCGAACTGTCGCTGGTGTTGCGGGTAGTTGATAGCCTTAATCATGGGATCACGACTATTAACAGAAGAATTTTGATCTGCACTGGAATCCAGTTCTTGCTAATTCTGCACTTAAAATATGCCTGAGTTTGTGCCAGACAGCAAAATTTAAGGATCTGAGGCACTCAAGGAAAACAACTCCTGAATTTGACTGTTGGGAAAACGCGTGCGTTAATTTTGAAAAGTATTAACAATAGTATTTATTAACAAATGTATATTTTTTTAAACCTTTTAAGAGTTTAGCTTCCATGTAACAGTTTATCTGAAAGTCTTTTTACGCACGTAATTTTTCCATAAAAATGTATCTAGGTCTAGGCAAAAATTCTGTCGAATACGCACACGCAGGGCACAGTGCATAAGCCTAATTGATCAAACTGGTTTCTTCTGATCTTGTATTGCTACACATTTTGAGGCAGCGGGTGGTGTCACCTACGCATGTAATGGACACAACTACCTAATTTAGCCGTGGGTTTACTTACCAACAGTGTACTCTGCTGGGCTGCATTGTAAACTGACAGGTGGATCGATAGTAGGCACGGCCACCGGGATATCACGCAGGCATCTGGATATCACCGTAGACTGAACTGGTTGTTGAGTATTTAGTTGGTTAATAAGAAACACTTGAATACGTAGTATTTTTCTTTTCAGTTTTCAGGAATTTTGCCCCTCAATTATGCCATGAAAAGTTGTTAGAATCCAAAAGCTTTCGGTACGAAAACAGTTGTAATATGAGTCCTTTCGAATCATTGTGCGCCAATTGATGGATAGGCCCCCTCCCTGAGCCGTAGTCAGTGAAACCGACCGGTTTTGTGTACTGCCTCCTGGACTAGCCAGCTGGAGACTAGCCTCCTGCTCACGTCGTCACGTGGGAGATGTTTGTAGTCCATCAATTAAGTCATCAGACACTACAGCCAATATAAACACTTATTAAGAGACCAAACTGTACTAAGTCCAGGACATATATAATAATACAGGCTTGTTTATATTATGTGTCTTTTATGGCCTGCAGCAAGCGAAGATGTTTGGTTCATCTGAGTTTTTTTTAACAGTCTTTTTCCCAAATGACAAGAATTTGAAAGAAGTGGCCCCTTTTGTAAAATGGTCAAAGCAGGTTATTAAAACTCATTGTTATACCTATATTATTATTATTATTATTATTATTATTATTATTATTATTATTATTATTATTGATATAATAATAATAAAAATTATGATACATTGTGTAGAAACACTGTTTTGCTATAGCTCTTTTTAAAAGTACCGTAGCAACAGTAAAACATTTACTCGTTAAGATAAACAATATAGTAAGTTATAAGCATACTGGAAAGTACTTTGGTTACAAGATCTTTTGATAGAAAAACAATCCTCTTCTAGTTTTGGAGGTTTTTCTCGAAAGAAAAATATTTATTGATAGGAATTTAAACAAGTGAACCAGATCTCTTGCTTTCTCTGGGTTCTGGCCAGGGACTATCAATTTAGTAAGAACAGAGGAAACGAGATGTCTCTCGTCTCTCGGCAAGGGTGTTGAGACCAGAAGAAAGGAAATGATGAAGAAGAAGGTAAAAAAAGAGATGGATACAATACAGGTCACACAGAGCAGAGGAAGAGAACATAATAAAAGGCTGAAGAGAGGGCATGGGGAAATATCTGAGCTGTGACATTTAGATTGTGTGTGTGTGTGTGTGTGTGTGTGTGTGTGTGTGTGTGTGTGTATATATGTGTGTGTGTGTGTGTGTGTGTGTGTGTGTGTGGACGTGTGTGTATGTGTCTGTATGATGAAAACCGTCTCTGTATTGAACTCCTCTGGTTTCCATGGTTGCACTGTGGACTGCTGGTCAGCTTTTGTCACCACCTCCTACTCCTGCTCACACACACACACACATTAGCTGCTCTTTTACCATCTATAGCATCATAGTCAGACAGGCTTGCCTATTCACATATTCATTTTTAACAGAATACACATCATATCTCCAGAGGTTTGCCCGGACAGACCCATGCTGCAGCACTTTGCTGCTGTGTTAAGGCTAACTTCCCTAATAATCATGCCTTTACCCTTAGAGAGAGAGAGAGAGAGAGAGAGGGAGAGGGAGAGGGAGAGAGGGAGAGAGAGAGAGAGATTCCACATGGACTGTCCACATTAGCTAAGTCCAGTGCATATTCAGTCAAAGCTGAGAAATGGCAGAGAAAGCAAAGAGGGACTGTTACGGACTCTTACTGTTTAAAAGGTTAGGGCACCTGAAGGATCTTGGGAGAGTGAGTATGCTGCACTTCACACTGATGTGCCAAACCCCCATGGTGTATAACATGCTAACTTAATATTATATAAAATGTTTTATTATTATTATTATTATTATTATTATTATTATTATTATTATTATTATTATTAATAATAATAATAATAATAATAATAATAATTTAAATAATATTATTATTATTATAGCATGCTAATTTAAGAGACGCAGGTCAGAGCTATAGCCTACAGGTCTGTACTGTACTTTCGTGTTGTTAATGGCATGGATTGTGTTCAAACTCCAGGTTTCTTTCAAGGGAGCCCATGAAAATCAGAGACAGAAGCAGAGATTTAAGTCACACTTCATGCACAACCCCCCCCATCCCCGCCCCACCCCCCCATCCCCACCCACATCCTCGCCCCACCCTGCCCCTTGCCCTTCCATGGGGAGTGTTTAATGTGAACATGCTGTTTCTGACATAGCCGAATACTTAGCCGGTCCTCTCCTGACTTTCTATGGGCTCCTGTGGTACTGGACGATGATTAATGTAATACACAATCACGTTTTCTACTAGTGGTACAAGTGTTGCACACGTACATATGGTGCATATCCCAAACCTGAGGTTAGAAGAGTAAACAATGATTAAAGATCCTGTGGGAACCATTTTTCTTTCCATATTCATACGGACCCTGGGGGATTGAACTGAACGATCGTTCAGATCAAGGCCAAGGCTCCAAAGTGCTTTAACATGTTACTCTGTTGAAAAGATTAAATTCAAATCTGAGTATTTGTTTTATGTATTATTTGAGAGGATTTGATCTGTCATTGATTATGGGTAAGAACCAAGGCCAGTTTAGGGAGGGGGCCTCGCTGGCTGACCCATTATAACAGAGTGGAACTCCAAGGCCAGGTTTGGGGTGGGCTTGCTATGCTGGCTGGCCCACTTTAAACACAGTCTCACTCGAAGGGCGTCACCTCCTCCCTGTGCTCTCGTTCCTGTCTCTCTGTGTTAGAAGGACGCTTGGTTTGTGTGACTGGGTCAGAAGGTTCAGCCAACTTGGCTTTTTATACCTTAATCGCTCTCTTATTCGTATTTTCACCCCAAACTTAGGTTGCAGGTGTTTCTGCGTGTCATTTGGTCTGGAGGTCACGGTGGCAGACAGGCTCTCAATCAGTCAGTCATTCAGTCAGTAAATCAGTCTACTTGATG
Organism: Galaxias brevipinnis; assembly: GCA_036023535.2. Lineage (NCBI taxonomy): Eukaryota > Metazoa > Chordata > Actinopteri > Galaxiiformes > Galaxiidae > Galaxias > Galaxias brevipinnis. The sequence goes on along the minus strand of JAVQIZ010133620.1, from coordinate 15,970 downwards.
TTTAGCTTTTCAGGTCCTGCATGGCCCATAGCTAAAATGGCAAGTTAAGCCAAGTGTCCCTGTTCAGAACTGCATTTCTTCTGGACTTTTTTCACATGCAGTTCACCCTCTTTTACTGACAGAAATACCATTGTAAATCAAACTTCACTCCTAAAACTTTACAATTGGTCAGCCAACCACTATACTGCAGTGTGTTGCCGAAGCAGGAGTTGGACATCAGTGGGGCAACAATGGAAACCATAACGAGGGTTTGCTTACCTTTGAGAGCGAGAGGCCACATTAACTCCTGGTGACCACTCTCAAAAAGCATTTCAGTTGAAACAGGGATAGATGAAGCAGAGTTGCCTCATTGGGTCAATGTGAGTGTAGGCCTGTGTGTGTGGGAGCTAACAGGGGAGCAGATATTGTTTGTTAGCGAGTTGTTATGAAAGGAGTCGTTTGTTTGGCCAATGACAGCTGTTGTCAAGGCAACCAACATTCCCTGGAGCGTTGTTCATGTAAATTCTTCTTTTTTTTTTCGCGACCTCTTCCTCCCTCTCTTGTTCTTGCTTCTGGGACACAGACTTACTCAAACGCCTCACCCTAAGTTTCTCTCTCTCTCTATCTCTTTCTCTCTCTCTCTCTCTCTCTCTCTCTCTCTCTCTCTCTCTCTCTCTCTCTCTCTCTCTCTGTTTTATTGCTGTTGCTATAGTACGTCTCCCATTGTCTTTTCATGCCACAGCTGTGATCGGAACCGGTGCCTTCATTGCCAACATTAATTTAGTGAAGTGCAGTTTATATAGTTTTAGTTTTGCTTAGATCAGGTTAATTTATTTTAGTCCTGTCAAAAGTCAACTGTGTTGTCTCTTTATGTCCCTACTTCTCTCTGTCTCTCTCTCTTCCTCTCTGTATATCTCTACTCCTTCACTCTGTCTCTCTCTCTCTTCCTCTCTGTATGTCTCCCCTTCCCTTGACCTTCCCTTCCTCCCACTCTGGATCTCTCTGCTCCTTTCCCTTCCATGTCCTTCTTCTGTGTGTCTCTACCCCTCCTCTCTCTGTCTCCCTCTCTCCTTTTCTTTATGTCTTCCTCCCTCCCTCCCTCCCTGTGTGTCTCTACTCCCCCATCCTGGATTTCTTGTGCTTGTCCTGTTCCCATTCCCTGGCGTCCATTAAACCAGCTGTTTGAAAAATCAGGGCTTTCAAAAACGAAAAAAAAAGTTCTCTGTGAAGATATGTGCTGTGAAATCACTAGGAATGCAACATTTCCATGGAACAGAAGAGAAAAAATTCTAGACTCCAACCCACAGAAAACGTTGTTGGGCTAGCATACAAACAGACGTCGAGCATGACGGACAAGAGTTAAAATCCGGTGTTTTCAAACCCAGAATGTACCCTGCTAAGCTTCGGTATTAGACATGATCCAAGTGTTAAAATGACTGTAGAGCTCCATGATCTCCACATAGGCATTGCCCCCCTAAACACCCTCTGTAACAGGGGTGTGAAAATCCTCCATTCAGATTCAATGCAGTGAAGATATTAAATGATGTTAGGCCACGGGAGAATGATTTGCTAGCGTGACTTTGGTTAAATCCCTTGGCTTGGGCTGAGCGTTGAATGTTTTTCTGGCACCTTGTGAAAAAATTACTCACATCCTCATTGAAGACACTCTGGAAGTGTAGGACTGAGTCTGTCTGAAAGGATTTGTTGAGACATGTCACAGTTTTGTTTATGATTGTTTAAAGTTTAATAGGATTATGATCAAGTATGATTAAGAATCTCCTCTTTATCAAGTCTCTGTCTCCTCATTCCCCCCTCTATCCACTCAGTCATAAGGGTGTCCATACAGGGATCATGCGTGTCATCAAAATGAAGCTAATAAGATGAAAACATAAAAAGTGTCATTGTTAGGAGTCAGCCAACTCTTCCTTTGTGGTATTCATCCCCCTGCAGACTGCTCCAGACTGATGTTAAACTCTCTGTTGGCTATTCTCATCCTAAGGCCCTTCGACCGTTCTAGCTGGGCAAACCTCCTTAGATAACACAACATCACGTAGCACTTTATAATTCCCCAGGGAAATGTCAACGCTGCTGCTGAGCTTCACGTTATATAGAACATGGGATTTTAGAAACGGGTACAAACCAGTACACAATATAGAGTCAAGCTAATGCAAGATGAAGAGTAGTGGGCAGTAAGAATGCATATATATATATAATGTTCATTTTCAAAACGGGTTACTAAGTAGTAATCGAAGTTATACAAAACACAGATTTGATTTGAGGTTAAACTTTTTTTTTCTTTGTATCTTTTAACACACTCTGCGTGTGAGAGTGAATGTGTGTTTGTCTGTCAGAGAGTGTGTAAGAGGGAGTGTAACACTGCACTCTGTGTGTGTGTGTGTGTGTGTGTGTGTGTGTGTGTATGTGTGTGTGTGTGTGTGTGTGTGTGTGTGTGTGTGTGTGTGTATACTGGTGTGGGAGCGCGACACACCAGGTCTTGTCAGAATCAGGAGCCACAGAGTGACTTGATGACAAGGTGGAGGTGTGTGGGATAAACCTGATCCCTCCCCCACGCGGCTACACCGTCCTCCAGCTTTCCTGTTTGTAGCCCAGGGCCTATCTCAACACACTCTGTGTCCCGCTCCAGCCTTCCTCTTTGTAGCCCAGGGCCTATCTCAACACACTCTGTGTCCCGCTCCAGCCTTCCTCACCAGGCTACATCACCCTAACCCTCACCCCCCACCTCCTCCTCTGCCTCTTTGATTCCTGGCCAAAGCAAACAGCCAACCGCTGGCGGGCCGCAGTCTCCGTTCCCATGGCGACGGAGCGCAGGGGCATGGCGCTGGCCTTGAAGATTTAGATCTGCGCGAGGCGGACAAAGAGGCCGATTCAGGGGCTGGCCGGGACCTTCTGGCCGGCGGTGTGGGACTCTGGGCCGCTGCCTCTGGACACTGTGTCCCGGGTAGAACCAGCAGCCCGTCGGACCAGGACTTATCGCTGCCAATCTAGCCAGTGATATTAACACGGCCTGTCACTTGGAGGAGGCAGGATAAACAAAGAGGCTGCTTGTCAGGCTTGGATCAGACCATTAATATGGCTGTCATGGGGGAGGATATAGCTTGGATCAGTCCATTAATATGGCTGTCATGGGGGAGGATATAGCTTGGATCAGTCCATTAATATGGCTGTCATGGGGGAGGATATAGCTTGGATCAGACCATTAACATGGATGTAATGGGGGAGGATATAGCTTGGATCAGTCCATTAATATGGCTGTCATGGGGGAGGATATAGCTTGGATCAGACCATTAACATGGATGGAATGGGGGAGGATATAGCTTAGATCAGACCATTAATATGGATGTAATGGGGAGGACATAGCTTGGATCAGACCATTAATATGGCTGTCATGGGGGAGGATATAGTTTGGATCAGACCATTAATATGGATGTAATGGGGAGGACATAGCTTGGATCAGACCATTAATATGGCTGTAATAGTACCTCAGTGGGTGTTGTTAACTCTGGTGAGAGAGCCATGGCTCCCCCAGTCCCACAATACTGAATGGCAGTGTCCCGGCCAATGGCAAAGGGATAGGGAGAATAACATCGGCGTGGCCCCTTTGTCTCTTATTCACAAAGCACTCATACGATTGGTCTTACCCATATGCTGTCTCTGCCCCTGTCTTGGATTGGCTATGTTGGGCAAGTCTGAAAAAGACCAGCCAAAGAGTAAAGCTCTGGAATCAACCAGGAACAAACCCTTGGCCGATGTCAAGGAAGGCCGGTCTCAAAAGCTTATTAAAATACTGTGTTATTGAGAGAAATATCACTGATTTCAAAAAGGAGCGGCCAACACAGAAAAAAAAAGCAGTTTGCCCACGAAAGTCTGCGGCTCTCTCTGTGACATCATGACCCTCTTCCCGCAATTAAAGCACAGCTCCGAGTGGCTTCTAGGAATGACGGCTGTGAGGGGGGAAAGGCCTAAGCTACCTGATCTGTAACTCCCACAATTTGTGCCAAATAAAACCTGTGTAAATCAAAGCCATATTTCAGCGTTGCCTCAGTGAGAGGTAAATCAGGGGCTCAGAGTGGCTCAGCGGACTGGCCCGGGGGCTGGAGCGGGGCTGTTATTGTTGATTAAATGGATTATAGTCTGTCTCCTCCCAAAGTCAGCTCTAAACTAGTCCAGCGCCAGTGCTCAGGGTCAGCCCAGAGAGAAAGAGGTCTGCTGTTAGAGGGGGCTTCTGTCAGAGAACTCCCCATGTTGTTTGCAGGACTGACCCTGTGGTCTACCGTCTGAAAACACCACGACACAGTGGCTTCTTACTTCAGTTATTAAAAGGCAGCATGAAAGAGGAAGGGTGTCAGAGAGAAGAAAAAAAGGTGAAATGGAGGCATAACGTGAAAGCTAGAGGAGAAGGAGAGCAGACAGCATATGTTCCATGTGAGATGACACCTGTGGGGACCATGGTGACATTGTTGGGGGGGGGTGCTCCCCCTGGAACACACTGAGTGTCTGTGAGACTAACAGACTGGACATGCCCATGCTTTGGGGAGCGGGGATGCAATGGCTGTGGACAGGCTGGGCCTGGCAAGAGGGTTTTCCGACTGTTGGAAAACATGTCCATGCATACTCTGTTTCTCACGTGCCCACACAGCTGTGACTTCAGTGTAGTCCCTACTCTTACCAAGCAGCTCTGCTGTGGTCCAGAGCCTCTGCATCCATATTCATTCAGGACTAATGAAAATACTCACCACCCACATCTCAACACATAGACAGCATTAAGATATTAGAGCTTGTTTTTGCTTGTATGAACACGCTCTATTTCGTCACATGCATTGTTTCTCTGTATAAGAGCACGAACAACTACATATATTTACCCTGACACTGTCATTAATGTTAATGAAGAGTATTTAGAAACAACCTGCATCAGGCACATTAGATTAACTTAACCTCATTATTATGTCTTTATGAGGTTAATGGCTTGATATACTGTCTCTATCAAAACAAAAATCTATCTGCAACTCATTCTCTTTCCCTTGGGATCATCTGGGGTTTCCAAAGGTGTTTACCTGAGTGGTGCTATTGTCAAAATGCACTATTATTTCTGCTTTTAATTAGACAAAATGACTCCCATCTGTGTTAAAGTTAGCTTCCCGCTCGTTAGTTATATAAGGTTTCAGCAGTGCAGTTGATTAATTGGGCATGTCTTTGGTGCTGTGCTGGAGACTTGTGCCCTGACCGACCAATTATCTAAATCCAGGACTGTTTATTTTCCCTGCACTGCCAGCTATGATGGTGAGTCTGGGCGGTCGTGTTACATTGCCTAGGACGGGGGCAAGAGCCGTGTGCCTGTCGTGACTGGCAACAGGGAATAAAAGAGGTGCAGAGAGTGTCAATCACTTTCAACAGGGAATGAATGGCAGTTCAGCTATTAGGGGTCACCTGGTTCACTGGGATAACTCGTGCAATGTACAGATACACGGTATTATTTATAATGTATGGATTATGTGAATGATGTTTTAGGTCAGTTAAAACATTCCGAAATGTTTTATGATAACAAAAGAGGCATGAATATTTGAAGTATATTCATGTGTTGTAGTAAACAAACGATACTGAAAGATTATAGTGTTGGGGTTCCAATATGTGAGGTCGATTAACACTCCTATGCATCAATGCCTGAAGTAAACACAGCAGCTGGATTCATGTCTCCCAGCCAATACCCCCCCCCCCCCCCGTACAGTTAGGCAAAGCCATCAGCAGACCAATGTAATTGGCAACTGACTTCATTTGTGATGCATTGCTTGCATTCATTCTGCAAATGGAGAGGAAAAGTGGAACTTGCATTCAAGATTAAAAGCACAGGAAATGTTTAACACTGCTGGAATTGTAGCCTCTACTTTTTCCGTTGCCAAGAAACGCCAACTCAGGCTGTTCTGTATTCTTTGTCATATCAATTTATTGACCACCGTGTTAGGATGACGAATGGCTCCCTGCCTGCTGTGTCAATCTTGATATATTTAGAGATCCATTACACAATTTTGCGTAGGGGTGAACATTTGGACCCCGGTAATAAGAATAACATTTCTGCTAAGTCCAAATCTGCACAAAAATTGTTTTCTTTTCCACCAAATTAATTATTTATGTCGTCTATTTTTATGTCTGGCAAGTGGGTCTACACCACCCATTTATGTGATTTGGAGAGAATAAATGTCAGAGTTAACGGGAGGTTATCTGGAGGGAGAAAGTGATTAAACTCCCCTCCCCTCCGTATGACTCCGTTGACTGTGCATGCGTTGGCGGCCCTCGCTTCTTGCCTTCTCTCCCCTGTCTAGACGAGGAGACTGTGAATACAGTTTGCAAGCTAGGCAGAGTGAGCCATACTGCTCCCCTGGGCACCCCGAAGAGCAAACCACCATTTTAGAGAGAGGAGAGCAGTTGCAGTGGAGTCTATATTCAATCCCAAATCCCTCTTATTTGGGTTTCACATGTCTGAGGGTTTGTGGGAAACACCATATTTGAAGCCAGGTTTGAGGTACAAGCAAATGCCCTGCGTCTATTTTTACATTAGTTTAACTGCAAGGGGATCCCCCAAAAGTAGTAGAAATACCCAAGTTTAACTAATGGGAAAATCCCAAATATCACTAGAGGACAGAGTTCATTGATCAATACTATCGCCATATCAAACCTACATGGTGGTCACCCATACAGGCGGGGATCGGCTGGTAAACAGTAGCTTTTGTGTTTTAAAAAACAATCGTTAACAGAGGAAACGTAATTTCCCCTTTCAGTGTGTGTGTTTGATTAAGGCTTCTCCTGAGCTGTGACCTTTGGGTCCACCTGCTCTGGACATGGGCCTGCCTCATGTCACTCACCTCGTAACCTTGACAACACCACTCTAGTGGGTGCTAATTGCTGAGTGCTCTGTCCAATGCTAAGCGCCTGTCGTCATCCAAGGTGCTGGCTGAACGTAGCGTGGTAGTGTTGTGAACTGGGTCAAAAAGACAAACAGTCAGTCAGTGTGGTCATTCCCAACATAATTAGGCTTCTGTTTTGTGCCACTGTTCAGTAAAAATAAAATAAAAAAAACAGGTTACTGACTTGGTGCCACAACACCTTCTCATAGTGCTAGTATCATTCTACCACGTAAAAGGATCTTTTGCTGTGAAGATCATTTCATTACCTGCTTTTAGGTCAAATAAATGGTCCATTAAATATTTGTATTATTATTATTATTATTATTATTATTATTATTTCCTTGTTACCTATTACTCTTCTGTTTCAACATTTCGACCAATATCGATGGATCTATAAAACAGATCAAATATTTTAATCCAACAGGGGGAAAAAATCATAACCACTTTTGGTAACTACTAAGTACTAACTACTTTTGAGTACTTTTGCAACATAACTGCAAAATAACAAAAACGTTTTTCAAGGTTTGTGGCGAAAGGGAGAAAAATATGTTATTTGACAAGTATCTTATTTCATGGAAAAACAATAGTTGAAATGGCACTGTCAGCACAGTATAATTCTCTTGCTATGTGTGCCAGCATCTTTTCTCTTTTTTTCTTATCTTGGACAGTATCAGGCAACGAAAACGGAGCAATAACATCCTCCAGTGTATTTGGCCAAGTTGGAGGCAGATGCTGTCCGCGGAGGAAATGAAAGTAAAATACTTCTCCTCGCCAAGCTTCCGCACTTAATACAACCGTAAAGCACCTTCTCTGACTGCCATCTTTATTGCCTACACATCGTTTAAGGAGATTTCTTTCATGGGGCCAAATAAATCAAGGCTTAAATATTAGAAATTTGCCTAGCAACGACAATCAGAAGCAGTGAGAGCTGACTGGCTTAACATTATCAAGGCTTAGTGTTTGGATGAGCGCGTGGCTCACTTCTAGAAATTGAATATGCATGATTTGTGGGGACGATGGCACTTTAGTTGAGTTTAAGTGCACTGATTATTGATGTGGTCTGAAGTAGTAAATACAGTTCCCTAGAGATATGCAAAAACATATTTATCCCAGTCTTGATACAGCTCAAATAAAATACCCCAAATATATACCCTTTTGTGACAACATCTTAAATAACGTAAAATAAGACAAAACACATTCTCAAAAGCAGGGTGAGGGTTTGTGTTTGTGTGTTTTGGAGCAGTTACCTGCGACTCAGTTTAGTGCTGCATAACCAGACTCTGAATGAAAGAGGCTTTTCAGCCATGACAGAATGAATCCAATGCATACGTTTGAGAAAGCCGCTGACAGAAAATCAGTTAGGAAAATATTTGGACATCCATATTCTCTCCCAAACACATCACATGTTAAAAATACAGAGCATCCCGCTGGTGTGGAGCTTGGGCGCCGGGCCACCTTCTAATCACATTCCCCCCGCAGTACACTCTGTAAATACCCCATCATCTGGGAGCAGTGGAGACACGCGGCAGGCAGCGCCAGGAAACTGCCAGCGTGACAGACACATGTCCTCTGCTGTTCTCCAATGACCCGGCCCCAGCATCACACCCCCATGATCAGCTAGGAGCCTCTGCACACTGAGAGACAAGGGGACAGGAGAGAGAGTGTGTATCAAGTCGTGTGTGCGTGTGTGTGTCTGTTAGTGTGTGCGTGTGTGTGTGTGTGTGTGTGTCTGTCTGTTAGTGTGTGTGTGTGTGTGTGTGTGTGTGTGTGTGTGTGTGTAACGTGGTGAGGTGGGAGTTGAGGTTTATAAAGTTTGCATGAACATGTGGGTCTATGAAACAAATGCATGTCTGTGCGTTGGTTAGTGCAGCCTGGCTCCCATCTTAGTCAGACTACATTAAATATATGCATGAAAAAATTACAATGTGGCTGGAAACCTAGCTGCAATAAATCTGCTCAGGCACCTTTGTTTGTCTAAAATGCTTGATTTAATTTTACACCATAGGAACTACAGTCTAAGATCATCTCAAAACCAAACCTTTAGTAAGGTTAAACCAAATTCTCAATATCTTCAAGTGGTTGAAACTTTAAGTGGTTTATTTCCTTGTAGACTGCACTAAGTGCCTTTGTATACCACATGGTAACGCTGAGCCACATTCTACCATTGAATAGCTGACATTCAATAGGACGTCCCATTACCTCAACAACGACAGTAATCATTTTCCAAGCAAAAACAAAACAGTATGGAACTACGAATAACCATTTAGAAAACATATGACATACCTGAGAGTAAATAGTAAGAAGGCATATAAAAAAAAAAACTTGAGCAAAAAAGGTTCAAGAGCGTAAAATTGGAAACAGCTTTTTCAGCTAGGAAGTTACTAAAACATGTTCTATTGGTTTTCTGTTCTGGAGGGAGAGTTTTAAATTGTACCTCTTTCTAGCAGAGAGGCCTGACTATAGTGTTTTTATTTGGAATCCTCAAAGCTCATACGTCTTTAATGTTAGTCTAGAGAAGTGATATTTATGAATTAATTGAGGCAACATTGGGAAAACAGTGTTAGAGAAGAAGTTGGAAGTTGAAGCTCTATGTATAATTTAAGTAAGTTAATCAGATTTACTTTTTAATATAAGGTTTTAGTTTACAGAAAACCCACCTAGAAGTATTGTCCCACCCTCTGAGGTCTGTTTGTCTGAACACAAATATATATATATATACCCCAAAGGTTACATACTACGTTTCCTATTGGCTAAAAGTTCCTGCAGAGGTACTCTTACAACGTCTTTAAAAAATATTACATTTTATCGCAGCCTCTCATTCCCACACCTACCCTTCATCAGAGATGTCCCTAGAGCAATACATCATGGCAATTTCAAACGCTTTAAAGACTCGCAGGAAAACAAAAATGTTCACAATCAACTTGGGACCAAAGTGAATGAACCAGAAAACTCTGTGCGTGTGTGTGTGTGTGTGTGAGTGTGTGTGTGTGTGTGTGTGTGTGTACATGTGTGTGCTCCTTTGTCAAACATAGTGCTCTACCCAACCTCTCAAGCTCAAAGGCATTTTTTAAATGGTCACTATTTATTTTGGTTTATTTAAAAGCAAAAAAAAAAGAAAAAAAAAAGATAAGCTGTTTACTTGTAGTGAGGTAATTGACCTCCTATTATGAATGGATAAGCTGTTTACTTGTAGTGAGGTAATTGACCTCCTATTATGAATGGAGCAGTCAGTGCAATGGCCTGAGTTGGAATCATTGAGCATGGCAAGCTATTTGAATTCTGAGATTCTGATGGTTGTGGATCTTGCAGTGGTAGCTGACGTAATCTATGTGGCAGAGTTGCTGAACACACTAGCAAAAAGGGATTATTCACCAACGCTCTGACACACTGCTGCCATGCCCAAGTGGCATGCGCACACTCAAGATTGATATCTGAAAGATATTGGTCAAACTTTGTAATATGTTGATGAAATTACCATCTGGACTATTACTGCGACAAGCCACATTTATGTGCAATTAGGACCGTTTACTTTCAAAGAAATGGAAAAAAGCAAGGCTGCCAAGTTGATGGGATCAACATTGCACAACCCTCTGTTCATTCTGAGTTGGAGTATTTATTTGTATTCAGTAGAGAGATAACAGCATGACATCTGATAAATTCCTTTTGTTCTTTAGCTAATTCGATGTGGTGAATTTAGGATTAAATAGCGGTCATTTATTTTTGTCTCCATGCTTGGCCAAGTGAGGAGCCAGGCTGCAGAGGCCAACACGCCATTGCACTGTTGTGAGAGCTCAATAGCAACAACTCATAATCACGTTTGATTGGAACAGAGTTACGATTCCTTAATATATCTACTGTGTTTGACAATTACAATTTTACAGTGACAATGAAGACTGTGCTGCAGTTTGACACATTGTCAAGCTTTGTAAAAGTATTGTTCTGCCGACAGTATATGAGGGTGGAGATGCAGTAGGCTGAGGTGCCAGAGCCCAGCTCCTGTTATGTTTTGGATCAGGAGAGCTCAGACCCAACTCAACCCCTGGATAACGTTGTGCCTCCATGGTTAATGTGAAGTATTCTGACTGTGAAAAGCCTACAGAAAAAGCATGCTTTATTTGTTTATTTGGTTTTACATTTTTGTGTATGCTTGCATTAGAGCGTGTGTGTGTGTGTGTGTGTGTGTGTGTGTGAGAGAGAGAGAGAGAGAGAGTCTCTCCTTGTAGGTGCATGCATGTGTGTTGCTATGCTCCTAGGCCCGAGGAGTTGGTGAATTCCTGAGGGATAATCCCATAATTACAGCAGATAGTGCAGGAAGTTTATTCAGGTGGGCTTTTTGAAACAGGCTGCTCTACCTACTCTACTGTATAGGGGTGTGGAGTATGGCCCATGACAAAACACTGGAAAGAAACTGTTTAGGTGATTGCCACTGAGCCAAAACAGTTTGCATAGACGGCCCCTCAGAGGAGCTCAGAGGAGTCTTTGGTGGGATGGCTAAAATACAAAAGGTTGTAACTGTCACAACATGAAAGATCCCTATCTGACATTGCAACACCCCGTGTCAAACAGGTTGGTTAAGTCCAGCTCACCTGTACCACCCATAATGCATTCAAACTGTCAAATAAGCAAGACTCTCCCTCTCCCTCTCTCTCTCTCTCTCTCTCTCTTTCTCTCTCTCTCCCTCTTTCTCTCTGTCTCTTTCTCTCTCTCTCTCTCTCACTCACTCTGTCTCTCTCTCTCTCTCTCTCGCTCTCTCTCTCTCTCTCTCTCACCCTCTCTCTCTGTCTCTCTCTCTCTCTCTCTCTTTCTCTCTCTCTCTCTCTCTCTCTCTCTCTCTCTCTCTCTCTCTCCTGAAACACAGGAAGCAGATGGCCCTCCCCAGAGCCTCCACCAGCCCGTTAACACCTCCGTACAGTAGCCACACTCCACACCACCACCCTAAACTGACGATGGCCATCTCTCCCTTTGGTCATCGTCTCTGTCACCCAGCTGCAGCGCGGCCGCAGACAAAGTCGCATTGAGGCTGTGCGAAGCCATTAGGGCTAAATGGGCAAGAACAGTGTGAAAACCCCAGCCGAAAAGCATGTGGTTTTAAACTACCTCCTCCACGCCATGTTTTTGGAATCACTTCCAGCTGCTCCACAGCCACTAATGGCACCTTGGGCCCACACTGCTGTTTTAAGGCTGGCCAGGTTTCAGCCCTCCTCCCGCCCGCCTCAACCAAAGGAGGTTTTCAACTACTGTTCAACAAATGATTCCAGCTCCGTTATTACCCACTCATAAAGAGACTCCCTGTAGAGTGTCCAGGGCGCTGCGTGTTGTTTACGCTAAAACGGACGCAACTTGGTAACAACGTACGGGAACATAGAACGCTCTCACCCACCTTTTATATGTAGCCAGAACCTACCGTGAACTGTTAATAAGCTGTGAGAGAGATGTAGATGTACAGGGCAGAGAAAGTCATTATTACTGTAATGCTTTACGGTCAGGAGTGAGCCTTCAGTCTTTGGCTTCCCAAGCACTCTCGTCACCTGTCAGAATCCCCCCCCAGGCTGTCAATCACACTCTGGCACTTACCTGTCCCCCAAGGTGATAGCCTCTACGAATGAGATAGAGGAGATCAACACGCCAGACACAGAGCGAGAGACAGGGAGAAAACCATAAACACCCAAATGCCACATTGAAATGCCCTAACCTTGAACTCCAGCTGAGATGACCCAAACACAGACCTTTAACAGAGTTCCAAGCTCATTCTCCTGATGAGTCATTTGAGCCGGGTCTTTGTAGAACACAGGTGGAAGCATCTCTCTAAGTGTCCCCACTACCACCTGTGGCCTCGGGTCAGAGGGCGTTCAGGTGGCCTCTCTGATGGCAGAGAGAGCAGGTCATCAGGAGGACCTCTAAGCTGGTCGTCCCCATGTTTCAGTCACAGCGGCCCTGTAGATGTAGGTTTAAGCACTTAAAGAGAAGAAAAATGCAGTGAAGTAATATTTTATTAATATGTGTAATATTTAATAATATAGTATTATAGAACATATACATTTCAGATCAGATTGTTTGTTCGATGTTAATTAGTACAACACGGGTAACATTATGAAGCAGAACGTTTGTTCTGAGGCCGAGAGCAGGGTTATCCTCGTCCGTCCCCTAGACACAGACACTCAAGGTCAAACCAACACAGCCAGCCTGAGGGGAGTGCACTGTGCCGTGGAGGCAGGTAACAACTTTGTCCAACCCATGTTTGTTTTAAAGAGACTTTATCCCCCACTTACTGACCCCGGGTCTGTGAGATGGTATCAGTGACATCATCAAACGGAGACAGCTCCCTCTCGATAGCCTCTGACCCGGTCACGTATACCCCCCAGGCCGTGTGTGAGATGCAACGTGGGGGGCCCGTCTCCCTCACACTAATGCATGTCACACACATTCATCTGCCTGATCTACACATTGATAACCGCCATATTCCACAGTGCTCCAAAGTGTGTCTAGTCCTTGACTCTTAAGTGCAACGGAGTGGAAAGGTGTGTCTTTGTGTGTGAGTGTTTGCATGTTCGTACGTGTGTGTGTGTGTGTGTGTGTGTGTGAGACAGAGAGAGAGACACAGTGAGAGAGAGTACTTGTGTGCGTGTGTGTTTGTGTGTGTGCGAGAGAGAATAATGTGTGTATATGTGTGTATATGTGTGTGTGTTTCTGTGCACGACTGTCCGTGTGGATCTGCTGTGCGTAGGTTTGTGAGTGGCTATGAATGGAGTGGGCCAGTCAGATGACCAGGCGAGAACACCTTCAGCTCTGTCTCCAGAACAGGCCCAGGCCACATCTGGTGTCAATACGTTTTAATAACTTATTGTAATTCTCCCTTTCCTGGAGCGCGCTGGCCGTGCAAAGACAGGGCCCCCATTTAGACGCTCACCTAGGCTGCCGAGGGCCAGGAGTCACCTGGGTCTGTTTGAATGGAGCCAGAGTGCCATCTGTGGGTGACAAACGGTACTGCATGACGGAGAAACTGGAGTGTGTCCATGATCTCCCACTGAAACGTCCCTGGCAAAGGCCTACACTGTCAGGCTGACATTTAGGACACTGAGCAATATAGACATGGCATGATTCATACTATCAGACTTATGGCTAGTAAAAGCAACTGCCTGTGTCCAATGCGTGTTGTGTGACATTTTGGTCAGGGTATATATACCTTATTTCATGACATTTTGGTCAGGGTGTATATACCGTATTTCATGAGCTATTTACAGACCCCGGGACACATATCTGTTGGAGGAGAGGTGGAACTCTGGGGACGTCTTCACTCTGCGTGGACTGCACTGAGCAGGATGGGAGGCCAGGGTTCCTGGAGAGACACCAATGGCACAGAGGTCTAGTGCTGCACATCCAAACCCATTCATTACTAAGACATCACACAGGTATTTATGGATGGCAGGCTGGGCAAAGGCTCAGCTTGAGAGTGATGTTACATGAGTGCACAAGTGTTATAAGTGATATATAGTGTAAGTATAAGTGAGATAGACTTACTCAAACACAGGCAAAGATACACACACACACACACACACACACACACACACACACACACACACACACACACGCACACACACACGCACACGCACGCACACACATCATAAATACACACAGACTCAGTTGGGCCTGCGACATGTTTCCATAATGCCACGTTAGGCTTGGTTGGCTGGCCTGAATATTCGCTGTACAGCCAACTCACAGACAGCTTCACAACTTTTGATGAAACTCTAGCTTCTATGCAAACTGAGTGTGAAATATTACGGTAATGCAATAAAAGTTGGTACAAATATTTAGGAGTTACGTTTTCCAGGTACTCGATGCTCTGTTTATGTCCACAACCAAAAGACTAAGCTATGTGAGTCTTGAATTCCCCAGAGAAGTCTTAATGGACGCACTCTCTGTGGTTGTCTTTACCACTGGGTGTTTAATTCACACACACACACACACACACACACGCACACACACACACACTCTGCCATTAGCTCTCTCTGGGCACAGAGTGTTTGCTTACCCAGACCATTATTTTCTCTGCAGAAAGGCTAAGAGAGTAAAAGAGGAATAACAATGGCAAAATGTCCAGCCAGCTCTTTTGCCAAGGTAAATTGTAACAGATGTTGAGGAAATCGTACAATCGCACAACAGAGAGAGAGAGAGAAAGAGAAAGAGAGAGAGAGAGAGAGAGAGCGAGAGAGAGAGAGAGAGAGAGAGAGAGAGAGAGGGGAGGGGGACAGGTAGACAGACAGTAAGGGAGAGATGAAAAATTTAGAATTTTTTTTTGTTTTTATCTGAAAGTGCACATACTTGATTTGATTTTCAAGGGGTTATACTGATAGAGCGATCACTTACATACAAAGTACATTTCTACAAGTTTTATAAAATTGGCCTGCTCGAATTAGATAGACTTTCATAAAACTTTTGTCTGTCAAATTTAAGCATCCTAGCCCATAGTTTACACAATCTGAATTTGCTGTGTAATATGTTTTATGGAATGTTACCCATCCTGGCTGCAACAACCCCGCAGGCCGTTCAAAGAATCGAGTAGAGAAACCAAACACTGGCGTACACATGGCCATGTTGCAAGATTTCATCATTAGTGCTTGGTCAGCAACAAAAGTTTCCCAAACACGACTTTCTCTGTCCAAAATAGAACTGTGCCGACGCTGCCCACTGGTCCCTGACCAGCATTATGGCCGTACAGAGGGAGGAGGTCCCACACGACTGATCTCATGCTGCCCCACACTGCCACAGGCAAACATGGCATCATGGTCTGGCATCCTCCATCCTCCCCAGGAAGGGGAGGCTCAGACTGGCTGTAGTCTCTGTGCACAGTCAGGCCTTCAGACTGGGTCTGGCTGAGAGGGTGGGCCGCTGTGTCGGGCGAACCCACTCACCGTCCCACCAAAGCAGAGGCAGAGGCAGACGCACGGCCCTGTCGAAAGCACATCCATCCTGTGTCAGTGACTGAGCCTGAGGTTCCAGCCGGCCCCGGGGGGGGGGGGGGGGGGGGGGGGGGGGGGGGGGGGGGGGGGGGGGGGGGGGGGGGGGGGGGGGGG
>JAVQIZ010133593.1:0-55988 GCA_036023535.2 Galaxias brevipinnis | reverse complement strand
TGTCAGGGTAAATACTTCTACCAGTGCCCTGACCAAGTCACTGCCAATAGAACTGGAGTCGTTCTGTGTGTCCGATGTCAGTGAGCAAGTCTGTTGCAATATGTTGGGTGAGCAAGTCTGGCGTAAATTACCGGCCGTGCCACTCAGACTGTTTGTTGTGAGTGATAGCCCGTTCGTTGGTGACCAGAATATTGTGCAATAAAGCCTATTGTATTTGATGGGTTTTATTTGATTATGTAACTATAAAAAACATATAAACATTAGATTATAGTTCAAAAATAAAGATTGGTAAACAATGGACTGGTAAAGGTTTCCGCCAATGCAGGATAAACGGAAATGATCAGAATCCTAGGAGCTGATCTATAGATGATCAGTCAATAAATGGAGCTACAATCTAGGGCTACCCACCGGTCTGCTGGTGTCACATATTTTGTTCCCATTGGACTCAGTATGAGACCATTGAACCTCTGGTTGAGGCGCAGATTATGCACAAATCCTTTGCGAACCAGCTTTCTGCCAGTGCAGCGCTTGGGATCACAGTGGCCAAGCTCCCACATGGCAAGTGGACAAGGTAACTTCACCAGGGAAGTCTCTGCACCTTCTTGAGGATGAAGACTTGCTGAAAATAATAAGAATAAACTGCTTGGTGAGTGACTTGGACAATAAATTCATGTTTCAGGAAAGGTTTTTCACATTAAGCAAATTGTGTGAGGTACTAACTAACATACAATAGCACGGACGTCACAAATATCTAATCATTCAAACGTTGAAATGCCCACTTTAGCAATATCAAACATAATTAAGTCACATGTCTCAAGGTTACAAATGTACTAAGACAATCAGTGCAATCTTGGAGAGCGTTCTACACTAACAACTACCTAGGGCCTTGGTAGAGTTAATTAAATGTATACTTATCAATCAGTATGGAACTGCAATCGCGCACTCACCTTCTAATGCAGTATGCATTTCCTCTGTGAAAGCCTCTAAAGACTTTCCTTTCATTTTGTGCCGTTTATCTTTTCCTTTGTCAGATCGCACATTTTTTGCGTAACCTTGTTTCTTTCGTCCCATGACAAAATTATCAAAACGTTTTTTTCTAACCACCTAGTGCCAACTAAACCACACTAGGCTTAACAAACTCCACAGCTAATGTTACTTTAACTAGCTAATTGCTGGTGAAACAAAACAGCTTGATATATAAATGGTGCATCCTTTAACTACTTAGTTTTACCATTACAAACCAGTGCCTTTGTTATAGAATATTTTGCAATCAAATTCTTGGTAATGAATTTTAGTAGTAAGCTACTGTAGCTAGCCACGCTTATAGGACGGGACAGGACGGGACACTATACAGTAACAAAACTCCCAGTACGCATGGGTGGTTTGATCAGCTGATGACGACGTGTCACCTGACACATTTGTTGTGAGACGCAGTCAGGAAAAGGAAAAATGTTACATTAGCTAGCGTGCTGATTTTCGAACAGAAAACCTGACTTGACTATTATACGCCAAATCATTATTCATTCATGTATTGTATAAACAAATGTATATGTCACTCAGCGAGGACATGGATTCTAGGTGTAATCCTGCTTAGTAGGTTTCTATGTTTGTTATTTCCTGGTTAGAGAGAGGTCATATGCCTACTGTTTTGCTGTGGTCTTAAATTGTAATCTGTCGGAATGTGACTTATATTGTCTTTTTTGCTTTACACAGTGCCCCATGTGTTGTCGGGCAAAATGAAGATTGTGGAGGAACCAAATACATTTGGGTAAGCAAATAGTGTGTATGTAGTCAATAAGGTAAATATTATGATTATTAACTCCATTTGTTTTTGCAGGCTGAACAATCCATTCTTAGCTCAAGGTAGCAGACTTCAACCTAGAGTGTCTCCATCACCCATTTCAGGTAAGATTGAGAGGGTAAAAATTACCTGACTAAACTCTAAAACAGTAAGATTATAGCATAGCGTTGCATTTTCATAAAATTAAAAGCGCACTCAACGCGACTTTTACTCGCAGTGACTAGCTCTGCTTGACATTAATTCAAGGCCCAGCCCATCTCCATCGATTGGCTGGAAAGTGTTTCAGTTTTCTGGAGTCAACGTAAGTAGGTTTAATTGACAATCATTACATTCTGCACCTGATTACTTCGTTTAAAAATAGCTTTGGCAATTTGTCTTTATAACATTGCAAGCATGGTGTAGAGTTTGAAAATTGCAAGTTCAGTTTTTTTTTTTTTTTGTGTTCATTTTAATTATTTCCCAGGTATAAATATGAATTGTGTCCATTCCACAACATCACACAACATGAGCAGTCATTCAGGTGGAACGCCTACAGTGGAATACTGGGGTGAGAGGTCCCACCAAGAAATGTCTAACTGTCAGACTTACAGGATAGTGTTTAAACTGGCCTTATGTCATCTCATTAGAAGCATGTCTACTCGGTCATTCCAACAGGATTTGGCAGGAGTGGGAGATAGTGAATAACACATTTACAGGCATGTGGATGAGAGAAGGAGATGCATGTGGGAGCAGAAACAGGCAAACCAAGGTCTGTGACACTTTCACATTTCACCAAAATATTTATATAAATACCTCTTTAAAAAAAAGTGATACAGTACATGTATTATTTCTGTTTGTGAATGGTATGTTCCTCAATTTCAAGGTCATTCTGACCTGTGGAGGGAGTAGCAAGCTTGCTCAAGTGTCGGAGCCCAGTACCTGTGTGTATTCTCTTATTTTTGAGACCCCACTTGTGTGTCATCCACATTCACTTTTGGGTAAGTCAAGCAAAACGCATGGCGTCTAATTTGGTGAACAACGACGAAGGTGCATGCTGGTGTGTAATGTTGGTCTGTATTCTGCTTTAGTGTATCCTACTCTGAGTGAAGCACTACAGAAAGAATGGGATGAGGCTGAGCAGGCACGATATGAAGAACTTATTACTGAGCAGGTGTGATATATACACACTCCTATCTTGGAAGGAACTGGTAACCACACTTCTATAGCACTTCTACTTAGTTTAGTGCAGTAACATAACTTTTTCCCCTAGGGGTATAATAATCTTTTGAGGGATGTTTTCGAGGAAGCTGGTTACCTTAAGAGTCTGAAGAAGAAGGTTAAGGTGAAGCAAGAAACTACAGTATCATCAAAGATGCACAATTCCGTACAGAAATGCACTGAGGTAACAACCCTTCAGGCACAATAACAGTATTCATATAATGTGACATTTAGCAACACAAATGCAAACGGACAAGTTTTCTAACCTGAACGCGATGCAGATATTAATATATTGTACATACTACATGCCAGGAAGTCTTACTTTATGAACCAGTGTATTATGTATATGAATAGGACTTCAACAAACAGCGTGAGGAGATTGCAAGACTGCAGGCTCTTCTCAGTCAACACAACATTCCTTACGAATCAGTTTCGGGTAAGGGAACTGTTCCTGTAACCGTAATGTTTTGTCGGGTCCATTTTCATGAAATGTATTTTTTTCATAATAACTTTCTTTCGTCTGCTCATTACAGATAACGTGACGAGCCACATGAGTGTGAGGACTCGTGATCAGCATCTTAGGGGAGACAATGGTCTCATGGAAAATCTATAGGCAAATGAACACCACTGACAAAACATTTCAGACCTCATTATGGTTTCAGAGAGAAGAATGACAAACAATGTGTTATGTTGGTGTTAATAACTTTCAAAGCCTTGCATCCTAAGTACCAGTGGTACTTTAATATGACAAAATCTCATTGAACACATGCCATGAAGTGATCTGTTTTAGACAGTTGTGGCAGTTGAATTTAAAAATAATTACTAGTCAAGTACTTATCTTACAAGAATGTCTATTCCCCTATGGGGACTTTCAGGCATGTTTGACGACAGTATAAGAATGTAAGTGTGATTCTCCTTCTGGACAAATTTGTTTTTTAACAAGGCCCAGATACCTTGTTTTCCCTGTAACCCACACTTCAACAGGGAATTAGTACTGCTGAAGCCATTGGAAAACTGTCTTTGTCATCAAACTTTTCGGCAAGATAGTTCATTTCAAACAATCTTGGTTTAATCCATATGCAAAGGGAAATATAAAAAAAAGAAGGTTGTTCTTGAGTTTTGTTTGTCAACAGTTCAATCAGTCAAATGCATTCCTTAGCTTTGATGGCAGGATAGAAATGCACGGGGAGGAAATTCCTTCATGAGTGAATTGAAGACATAACTGGTCGTTTTTTATTTTTGTGCTTACCTATAAATAATATTAAATATGCTTATTGACACAGCTTCACCATTTATTACCAGTCTCCTTAGCAGCCCACGGCAGTGTCCATTTATTTATTAGTTCAGACACACTTGTAGGTAACAATATTACAATTTATAGTGTGCAACAGGTGTGAGAGATCAATATTGTTTGCACAATTCCTAATAGCCTGCTTTTGAAAGGACAACAAAAGGGATCTTCAGGAAGTTTTATTGATCTTGGCCTTGATCACATCTTAAAAGATAGCGAGGTCTATAATGCAAAGGACTGAGTGCAGAGGTAAGAGATAAAAAAAATATAGGCTACATACAGAAGGTTAACATAGTAGGAGAAAATGTTAAATTGTATAAAAGGTTTACCCTTGTGCAATTAACTAATTCCCTACACTTGATTTTTCCAATAAGATAACACTTAGTGAGCTATCCCTACATTAGACTTCTATAACCTTTGATATTGTGACACTATTGCATTAGTCATTAGACCTTTCATCCGAAAAGGCTCTTATATAGTTGATTCCCTACTGTTCTACTGTTGTTTTGTTTTATTCTTTGTGAGCATTTACTGATTTAGAATGGGATGAGTTGCTGTCATTTATCTCTGATCTTTTCCACAGACATACATTTTAGTCAAACCCCAGTTTTATTTTTTAAACGTCTCATTGAACATGTCTCCTTGCAAGACGCTACAAAGCGAGGAACTCAAAACAATTTATTGCAGTTACAAAATCATAGTTATTTTTGAATAACCATGGTTAAACATTGTATAAAAGTAAAACTGTCAGGCAGGTACTTTAAAACCTTTGCTGTGGACCACCAACTTGATCTTTCCAAGAGTAAACAAAGCATTTCTGGCTAAATAAATAAAAAGTTGCATGTTACGGAATTATTGTAAATAGGGTTGTTGTCATATATGGCTATCCTTAAAGTGAACTGTCTAAATTTCATTTAATTGTCACGGTGTCAGGAAAGCAGCTGGATGACTTCTCTGGCTCTGTGCGCCCTCTGCTGTGCCATGCAGTCTGCCCCCTCTTCCAGCTCTCGGACCAGTGCCTCAGCTTTTTCTACCGTGGTGTCCCTGGCCTGCCCGCGCAGCCCTTCCAAGTATGTCAGGAGCACTGAGAAGTTCTGGTCTGGTATCTAAGGGCCGAGAGACGCATGAGTAGACACTCAAAGTTAACCCATCATGCAATAGATGCATTGCCCCACCAGAGGCACACAGCCTTCTTATGAGGGACACACTTATAAAAAGGGAAGGCCCTTCGAAAGATAATTTGTAAATAGACAAAGAGTTTGTTGGAGCGATAGCTTTGAATAAGAAGAATAACAGCTTCACGCAAATAACTTTAGGTCAAGACATCTTATAATGCCAAAGATTGTGTGGAATGATGCAACAGTTGAGAAACATTTAAACACCCTCCTCTCCCACTAGGGGGAGTCATGTGGCTGGTTAACACAAACTGGAAAGTGGAAACTACCTTTTCTGAATCAAACATGTGTTGTAGTAACCATGTCTGCCTGGTTTTTTGAAACTTCCAATCTTTGCGTTTTTCCGCCCAGCTGTAATGACAAAAATATATATAGATCTCATAAGGACACAGTATGAACTAGTGACCAGTTTTTAAATATTTTATACAAAAGACTGCATTTGTAGAATCATAAGTACATGAGACACCAATAAAGACAAGTAGTAATCTGGCTATATCCCTGCTATCTTACCAAGTGAGGTAATCTAATGCCTGTTGGGGAGCTATGGGTTTAAAGGCTTCAACTTGCTCTTCTGTCTTCCCATCAGCTTTGAGCTTAATTTTCTCCTCCTTTTTCAGAATCTTCTTCATCTTCCTTTCCAGGACTCGTCTCTCCTCTGGACCCAAGTCTTCCTCTCCCTCCATCTCCTCTTTCAGTGTTTCTGTCACAGCAGGGTCAGTGGGAGGCTCTGCAATCTGTTCCAGAAAGCAAAAGATTGGAGGACTAGATGAGGTAACACTCACAGGCCTCACTTTGCATGTAATGATAAATCAATTCCACTGCTTTTGTAATAGAATCTAAAATCTTCACAATGTTGAAAAGTGCCTGCTGCAAAATACTTTTTAAATGGTTTGTGAACGCTGGACATTCTACAACATCTGTTGGATTGGCGGTGAAGCTATTTCAGCCTTATTTATTGTTTCAGTTTTCATTCTCAAACAGTGTTTCATGGCAAAAATGTCTCTTGCCTTGGTTTGTGTGAAAGCATGAGTTTCTTCTTCACGTCTTGTTAGCATTAGGTCACTTCCTGTCACTCGGCTCTTTCCTGTGTCTACACCCAAAAAAGCCAGCATATGTCACGGCCCTTTCCTAACCATGCATAGTCCACTGTGCTTCACACTGCTACAGGTTTAGATTCAAGCACTTTACACTTGCTGTCTACTGCATCTACTGCAATACGAAAGCAAAGACTTCCCTTAACATGATCTTAACATGATTTGTTTCTTCATATAATATAAGGGACAACCGATACCTAAAAAGATAAACCTTATCCTTAATGATTTAAAAATGAACATATGATCGAGTGAGTGCTTGAAGGGGAGAAGGTAAAAGTAGCAGTGCAAGTAGAAAGTTCAGACCAAAGACAAATAGTGATACCACAGACATATCTTCTGAAGAGCTGTACCACTGAGGTACGCGGTTTGAGTGTATTTAAATGAGTGAAAATGTAACATTTTTCAACTGAAAAAACCTGACAATCTTCCCCATAAACACATATTACTATCAGAATTAATTAGGGGCACTTGGTTGTACATAATGACTTCGAAAGCCATTTCAATAGCTCCTTTTAGTTTTTTGAAAGGGGACTTTGAGTTAAGAAACAGTTACAGCTTTAAAAAAAAAAAACAGTACAGGTTTTTTAACAGGATCCCTATTTAAATTATACAGACACTCTTTCAGTGTCGCTTTAACAAGGAGTATATGTTCTCCAGTAGCCAACGGACGCTTACAAGGCCACGAAGAGAAAAAAAGGAGGGAGGGTGTAAAAGATTTTGATCATGTGGCCTCCCAAATCATTCTAAACGTATGCCTACTGGCTATATCGTGCAAAGTGAAATCATAATCAGTTCGCACAAAGTCTCTACGCATCAAGCATATTTTTGGGAACTTAGGATTTTAAACTGTCCTACCAGGCGGGGAGGTATAAATATACACTGAAGGCATCCATCGTAAGTGAAAATGGTAAGTGGAAACATATGTCAAGTTCGTCAAAGAGGACCCAAAGCTTGGGGAAATACGGTTCTTAACAAGCCTTTGAATGCAAAGTTCTTTTTGTTGAAAAATCTACATTGTACAGTCTACAGTATACAGACAAAACAGTAAAATGCATCAATGTTGTGTGTAATAAAAGTATACGCTGCAACTGTATAAACTGTGAAGTTCGATAAAGTATGCTTTGAACTTAAAAACCCATTTTGAGTCATGTTGAATTAAGGTTCAAACATATGTTCAAACATATGTTAAAAATATGTGTTTTGCTCTTGACTTGTGAATCACAAAACATCAATAACAACAGTTAAGCTTCATTTTATTTAAACTTCAGACTGTCCTGTTATTAAGCTATTTATGAAACAAGGCCTTGTACTGGTCCATTTTTTACTCTGATTTGGAGTCCTATTTAATGGTATTTTAACAATTCTTTTGGATTTCTTCTCTAACTCCACTAGTCAAATCCACTTGAAGACCCGACCTCAACAGAGCTGTACAACAGCACCACATCTTTTTCCAATAGCACCTTCCCCCAGCCCCCTGACACCAACTCGACGGTTGAGAGTCCACTCAGCACAACTTACCACACTGACGTTTTAGTCGCCATAGCTGCCAATGACCTGACCTCAAGGGCCAACTATGTCTACGCGCTTTGCGCTGCCCTGGGATTAGCCGCATCCTGCTTCCTCCTCCATGGCTTCGTCCAGACTATGAGAGCCCAGCGGCGTGTGGCCTGGCTGAACTACCTGCTGTGGGCTTTCTGTGGCTCCCAGCTCCTCCTCCTGCTCCTGTCCCTTTCCTCGGCTGCCCACAGACCAAACTATCTGATGACTACGCTCCTGGCCTGCGCCATCCTCTCCTTCACGGTCAACATAGCCTCTCTCTGTGGTCTACTACTGCTCGTGCTGATGGCCTATGTGCTAACATTTGATCCCCCCTCCCACAACAAGCTGAGGAGGCCCTGGGTGTGTGTGTCTCTGGTGCTGCTAGCCTCAGCCCTGTGCTGTGTTCTGCTGGCAGGGCTGCGAGGACCAAGCCAGGGCTTGGGAGGACAGGACTTCTGTGTTCTAGACCCGGTGCAGGCTGGCGGCCCCTATGCCATGGCTAAACTTTGCCTGGGTCTCCTGATTCCCTACGTCCTTCTACTGGGCTTGCTCATGACCGGCTGTGTGCGCCAGTGGAAGTCCAGCGGGCGCTTCCTCTCTGGGTCCGAGGAGGGCCCTGTGTTTCTGGCCGTTTCCATGGTGACGTTTGTCTGTCAGCTCCTTTACAGCGTAGTGCTGCTGAGGGGGGCCGTACTGGGGGAAGCAGGGAAGCCGAGCAACTGGGAGAGGGCCATCCTGAGCGTGGCAGAGCTGGTGCTGTTTTCAGGGAGCTGTATTTGTCTGCTGCTGGTCCTGCTGATCCACAGGCCGTGCAGGGAGAGCCTTCAGAATGTGCTCAGGCAGCTACGGGACTGCTGCCACAGCCTGGGAGGCAGGCAGACCCACAGACACATCATCGCCCCCCGCATTGAGATCACAGACACACTCGAGGACTGTGAGGTTTAATGGGAAATGACAATCGAAGCTGTTAGAAACTCAATATTACTGATAACAGCATGCCATTTTTTAAGGTTTGTCCAAAGGGAAATGTGCAAGAGGCAGCTTTAAAATATATAATGAACAGTCCCTAGTTTCAAATGTGAAACCAAGGCAAACATGCAGCTTGCTCATCTCATCTCAGACAGGTGCACTGGCCTTTCAAAAAAAGTGTTCAATCCCCTGCACCTTTTCTCCGCTAGCAAAAACTTTATTTTTTGTTGGGGGATTTACATGGAAAATCTTGTTAATCCCATCTCGAAAATTACCTGGGACCCATTCTGCCGACTGTCAACAAAAGATATTTCCTTTTTTCGTTTATTTTATTGTTTTTAAAAAAAAACAAGCTTTCAACGTTTACATAATTGCAGTATCATAAGCAGAGACAATTGTATATAAATCAAGCTGCCGTTATGCTTAGTGCTCTCATGGTAAAAATATACATGATCAAATCTGAAAATGTCTGAATAAGTCATATTAAAAAACTCATAAAATACCATGCTATTAATGGTGCAGTACTTGATTGTTTACTGATTGTGTTTAAATTACAAAGATCTCCCAACTGCTCTTAAGTTATACACCTACAAGAAACTCAAATGGTTTGATTAAAAACAGGATTAACACTATACTATTAGTCAGCCATTCCTGAGAGGCTACAGCCTTTTTTATGAAGTTGCTTGCACGTGCTCCAGGAGTACCTGGCCAGCATGTCTGCTCCACCATGACCAATGCTAGCTGGCATGGTGGAACTCGACAAGCAGGAGAGGTAAACAGGAGAGGGGTTGCGTAAGCTATTGGCACCATCAGCAATCATACTGTACACATTCAGAAATATAGGAAATGGGATTTCTGTCGTTCTGGTGTTGTTAAAATATACACCACATTAATATTATGTTAGTAATAATCATAGATAATAACTCACAAACAATATGGATAATGATCACTGTGTAGTGTTCCACTAGTTACTGTCTAAAGCAGAGGCAGAAAATGGCACAATATGTCAAGTTAATGACAACCAATAGAGCAGATCTGAGAGGTAATGCATAAAGTAAGTAAAATAACTTGTTTGAGTTTTTACAAGATAGGAGAAAAATATTTTGGCTTACTGCTATCTTGTTGGGTGTAAATAAACACTTGACCAACAAGTTGTCACTTGGTTCCCATGGCACCCATATTTATGTATTTGAACATTATACATAAGAACCTAAAGCATTTACCAAAAAAGCAATGAGCAGTTGGCCCCAAACTTGGCTTTTAAACAACTAGCACTGACTGACTTTCCAAGTCCATGAGTAAACTTAAGGAAAGGGTTCTCAACTTTCAGCTGGTAAACTACCAAAGTAGGACCTATGGGCTGATGGATAATGAGAATAAGATTTTAGTATACAAACAGTAACACAAATAAGTCCATCTTAAGACAGATTTTCAAGACAATAGTCTCATGGAAATTAATGAATGCAGAAAAGCCAATTAGCTTACCAATAGTAATATAACTTGAAAACTCTATATTCATATTCCAGCAATACCTGTTGGAAGCTTATAGACTAATCAAGACGCAAATGCGTTCAGAGGAAATCATACGGTTCAAGAGTTCTGATAGGGGGAGTGTTGCTTGTTGTGTGTACATGGGGAGGGTGTCACCAAACTTTCTAAGGGAAAGAGACAAGGGTACATTCAATCTCAGACGTCAGCCGTTATATGTGATGTTGACCTACCTAAACATAAAACTTAGAATAGTCAATGGACACAAACCACTCAAAAGGATAACAACTCAACGTGCAACTGGAAACAAAGTAAGTTAGTAACTTTCTAAATTGAGTTGTTTACATCTACACGCCAAATAGTTGTCTCCTTTCAAGGTTGAATATATCCTGATAAACCAATTTCAGAGGTTTTTCAAGACTAGTAGTCGAAGGGTCTAGACTGTTCTATCAAACTTATCATGTACAGGTAAGAACTGCCAATTTTATAATTTACTAACAAAGCATATAGTCTGTTCTTAAAACCAGATAGAGTTTGGGATATTGCTTTGTCATTAAATTGGCCCTGATTACACTAGTGGAAAATGTCAGTTAAAATTGTTGAATCACAAAACCTAATTGAATCACTTGCTGAAAGCACATTGCCAAGAGGGTCTTTAACTACTTTATTCTGTTTCCATCTTTTTTAGCGCAAATAGCTCTCAATAAACCCCTTAATTGAAGAAAGAAAATGTATTCTAAAGAAGCAATTCTGCCTTCAATTTGGAACCAAACACACTAAAAGTGCATAATACAGCTTATTGGCATGTCACAACCAGTGACATACGTTCTCTCTTCACCATGAGTCCATGCCAACAGACTAAAGAGTGACATGGGGATGCCACAGTATATGGATATGCAAATGTACAGGAACAATGCTATCTCCTTTGACGCCAACTTCAGTGAGCAGCTCAACAGCTCTGCAGTGGCAATCTCTGGACCAACTGGTCAGCACGATCAACACTACAACATCAGCCTCTTCCTCTCCTGCCTCTACATCACCTTCCTCTTCCCTGTAGGTTTCTTTGGCAACATCCTCATCCTGGTGGTCAACTTGAGCCACAGGAGCCCAATGAAGGCCCCTGACCTGTATTTCGTCAACTTGGCCGCGGCTGACTTGGTCCTAGTGGCCGACTCGCTGATCGAGGTGTTCAACCTTAGTTCACACTACTATGACATGGCTGCCCTCTGCACTTTCATGACCCTCTTCCTGCAGGTCAACATGTACAGCAGCATCTTCTTCCTCACCTGGATGAGCTTTGACCGCTTTGTGGTGTTGTCGGGCTCCGTGCACCTGGGCCGCAGCATGCCCCGCGCCCGCCTCAGTTGCTGCTTGGTCTGGGTTTCCTCGGCCCTGCTCACCCTGCTGCCCTTCGCCATGGTCCAGGCACAGCACGCTGGAGAACTTAACTTCTGCTTTGCCAATGTCTCCCAGATCCAATGGCTGGGGGTCATGTTGGGCTTTCTGGTGCCCTTCTGTGTGCTGGGTCTGTGCTACTGGAGGATAGCGTGTCTGCTGGCACGCGCCCAGAGGGAACACAGCGGGTTACGGAACCAGCCGCGGAGACAGAAAGCCCTCAGAATGCTCTCAGCAGCTGTGATGGTCTTCTTCATCTGCTGGCTGCCGGAAAATGTGTTTATCAGCGTTCACCTACTGAGGGGGGAGGCTGACGGGGACACATTGTGGCACGACTACCCTCTCACGGCGCACATTGTGAGTCTGGCAGCGTTCTCCAACAGCTGCCTCAACCCCCTGGTCTACAGCTTCCTAGGGGAGACCTTCCAGGACAAGCTGAGGCTCTTTGTAAAAAAACGTAGTTGGTCTAAGCTGCACAGCTCCTTCTTAGGGAACTCTCCTAATCTGCCTGTTTCCATCCCCAGCAGCCATCCCGACAGATGTAAAGGCTCATGCCAGTCGATACAATGCCTCCAATGCTCTAACAGACTTCACAGGGCCGATACTAATTCCTCAAATTCAAACCTACCCCAAGTTCTACACCACCCTTACGTCCCATGAATGATCAGCCGCATTGTGTATTTGAAAAAGACTACAAATGGCCTTAATGAGCCATTGTGTGACTAAACACACAAAAATAGAAGCACCGATGTACAGAAATATGTGTCACTGTGTCAGTACACTTATACTGACTGTTTATTATAGCCTTCTTTACTGAACCAAATAAAATCTGGTTTACAAATTCCTGTACTGGGGAATATAAATATCTCTTAAGCGCCACCTGCTGGGCTAGCTAAATGCATATACAGCTTTGTATAAAACAGCAAACCTATGACTGCTTACAAAAAGTAAACAAATGTTTTTTAGATAGAGAAGGTGTCCTGGGACAATATGTTGCTTTAAGACAGTCCAGGATATCAAAAGGTTTTTAAAAAATTATTTACCTCTCTTTCCCTTTTCTTCTTCTTCTTCTTCTTCTCCTCCTCATTGTCCTTCATTAGTTCACATGTTGCAGTTAGTTTTAGTTTTTTGATTTTTTTCCCTTTTTTATCTGGATCAATTTTGTCTGTCAATTGAGGAATCATCTGCAACGGTGCTTCCTGGATATATACAAGTAAACAATGTTAATTTTGTATAACAGCCTATGCTTTTTTTGCCATTACACAAAATGTATTAAATTATTAATAAAAAATGGTCGATATTTTGTTACCTCAGTGACAGTCTGTTTCCTTTTCTTTTTCAATTTGTTATCCATGTTGTCACTAATGCAGAG
Source organism: Galaxias brevipinnis (assembly GCA_036023535.2). NCBI lineage: Eukaryota > Metazoa > Chordata > Actinopteri > Galaxiiformes > Galaxiidae > Galaxias > Galaxias brevipinnis. The sequence goes on along the minus strand of JAVQIZ010133593.1, from coordinate 42,667 downwards.
CTCTTTCACCCGGATTTTTTAAACGGATATTTCTGATGAGTTCTTGACCATGGACGAACGTAATCCTAAGCATACATAAAAACAGAGGATCACAATAAAAGATACACTAGGATAAATACGCTGAATTGGACCTGGCTACAAGGCATTGTTCATCAGACTTGTTCATCAGACTTGATCACATTAGCGACACATCAATCGCCAGAAAAACAGCAAGATAACTGCTAGCAGGCTATCAACCCAGAGTAAACATGTCCTCTGGTCATTTATTACACAACAAATATTTCAAAACAGTTTTTAAAAGTGGGAATAAAATGTATTTGATTGTTTATTATATCTGAATATTATCTAATTGAAACCGAACTTACTGTTGCTTCAAAAGTCAGCCAGACAGCCAGCTTTAACACACCAACATTCACATGTGTGAAAAACCAATGAGGAAGTACCGTGGCTTAGTGAATTGTGATTGGACGAAGATCTTAAAGTCTTGTTTTATTGGTCACTGCGTGATCACTCACTGTTCACACAATACAGTAGATGGCGGTATTCTTTACAAAATGTGGGGTTACAAAACAAACTCTTTTAATATAGCTAGCCGGATGGAATATAGTGTTGCACAGCAATGTGCTGTCGGTGTTAGGCCTGTATGACCTCACTTTGAACATATAATTTTGTCCTGCGATGACTAGTCTTCACGATGTATATAGCAAGAAGAGTTTTGTCTCAAGCTACACTCTATTCACTAAGCCGGGGGATTTTAGTTAACGTGACTACAAAAAGCTTAAGGTAATGTACGCACAACATAATGTCAGTGATGTGTTATGAGATGGCTTGGTAGGGATTTCATATGGTTCATTCAATGACAACCAGTACTGATTCACACATACAGTGAGGAAAAATGTGTTCAGTAAGATCATTTCCGGCTTAGTGCTAGTTGTAAACAAGATTGATTACTAGGAAATTCGATCATAGTAATGTGGCATATTCCAACGCAATATCCAGTAAGGCTAAACTCAAATTATCCAATTTCTCTATAAACTGCGCTTATTATGCCCTGCATCACCAATAAAAACTAAACTATATTGGCCTTTAAATAATTTACCGCAGGTTGTTCATATAAACGATCCTAAAACTGTCTCATTGAAACCAGTCTTCATTAAGGAACCTAGTTATAATATTATTTAATTTAACATTAGGGCTTTGGCATTGCATTATTTTAAATCACTTTTTTTTGATTGGTTAAACTGTGTTCCCTTTCGAACTACAAGGTTGAGAAACGTGAGAAATCTGACTCTAACTTCAAAGAAATGCGCAAAGACAAAGAAACCTGCAGATGATGATGAAGACGAGGAAGTGATCTCTGAGCCCATCAAGTTCTCCACCAGCAAAGCTGGTCAGAAGTCTTGGAATGTTGACCGGTCCCTGGGAAGCACATACCAGCGACCTTGGTGGAAAGTGCTTCCTATAAGTCTCTTTAGTGTTGGGTTTATACTGTGGTGTGCACTACGAGGCGAGTCGGACATTGACGAACAGCTCGAAAAAAATCTTTATGAACACTTGCCTGGCTTACTTTCCGAAGAAGAGAAGTCCAGCCAAAACCAATCAAATTCTGTTGGATTAAAATAGTATGGATACTTTCAGGTTATATTTATTTTACCCAGATACATGTTTGTTTGTTTGTGGCATGCACAAATGGTTCGTGACACCAGTGATAACGGTGGTACTGATGCTTCAACCGTCCGACCAATTGAGTGCTGATTGATTTTCAATATAGAAGGTCTTCAATAAAGTAATAATTAATTTTAACCATGTTTAAGAATCACCAAATGTATTCTTGACTTGAGAAAATATCTCATTAATAAGTTGATCCTTACTAAATCATAATCTTGCAAATGGTCATGTAAAAAAATACATACGTAGTGTACATGTATAATGAACGGTTCATATTTAAAATTGGACGATAACAAATATGCTCCTAGTTTGTCAACATTGATAATGAGTTGTACTTAGATGCCAACAATATAGGCCTAAGGTTTCTACCAGATACAAAGGTAATTCTGCATTGCTTGGTGATTTTATGGTGTAATATATTTGGTCAACATAATGTAATAACCATAACGGGTAATGGCAGCAGTCTTCAGATTTCAGTTTGCTTACTGCAAGAATATATTTACCCTTTAACAGAATAAAGTTTGATATCCACTTGTGATTGAATATCAAGTTATTGTTCCTAACACCATACCTTTTAGCAAGAGGCAAGTCAATATATCTAAGTGGATAATATTTTATGCCAGTCAATAATAGAAGCTAGGCATCATTAGGAATATAAAAATGTACTGTATATAAAAACATTGGGGACTTCTGGATAAAACACTTACTGTACTGTACATGCATTTGGGTGCTCTTGCTACTACATGAAGGCCAACACTGGGGAAAGAGCTTTCTTCTTTTGGAAAAGTCTAATTTGACAGAAGGCATTCTAAAACCCCCAAGAACATGGTAGTTTGTCTGCCATCAAAAACTCTATAACATCAAGGAAGAATGAGGTAGTGGAATCTTTGACAACAAAGACACAATGTGATCAAAAGTTCTACTCCACATGACTGGTGTGAAAAAACATGAATGTTTTACCTGACATAATACAAAATTATTAATAAAACATTCTACTAATTAAACCAAAAAGAATGAAAACTGCTTAGTATAGCTCTGATATAACATGAGGTCCCTAGCATATTCGACCCACACAAGTTCCATCAAAAGTGTTCTTCAGAAGTATTCAGATACTCTCTCCTCTGATCCGCCAGGCCAGTTGAATGTCCTTAGGCATGATGGTAACCCTCTTTGCATGGATGGAGCACAGGTTGGTATCCTCAAATAGGCCAACTAGGTATGCCTCACTGGCTTCCTATGGAGGGAGATACAAGTAACTAGTAAAACGTATCCAATTATGTTGCACTGACAAATGTTTGGCATAAAAAGTAATAGTTTACTGACCTTTATATTAAACCATCATCATATAAACCATTTATCAAACAACTTACCTGAAGAGCACCGATGGCCGCACTCTGGAATCGGAGGTCTGTTTTAAAGTCCTGAGCAATCTCCCTGACAAGACGCTGGAAAGGTAGTTTTCTGATCAGCAGTTCAGAGGATTTCTGGTATCGACGAATTTCCCTCAGAGCCACAGTGCCAGGTCTTAAAAGAAAACAAAGAATGGTCACAAAAAATACTGCCCATTCACTGTAGAAAAAGAGTAAAGGGCTAGATTTGATAATAGAAGACATGCATGCAAGTGATGACAGAGGGAGGAATCACGGGGAAACCATGTTCACCTGTATCTGTGGTGCTTCTTCACACCACCAGTAGAAGACGCACTTTTCCTTGCAGCCTTGGTGGCCAGCTGTTTCATCGGTGCCTTACCGCCGGTGGATTTACGAGCGGTCTGATTTGTGCGCGCCATATTTTACCTGGTTGGATTAAATGTTAACAAGTCTATCAAAAATCTATTAATGCATGAAAATTACGCCCATGTTTTCCCCTCCCGTGCCAAGAGCACACAGCCTAAAACATCATATGAAACTTTCGAGAAAGGGCTTGCTTGTCATTAAAATAGTAATGGAAATTTGCCAGCAAAGACGAATTATACTATACGCAGTCAACGTGCAGTATATCAATGGCGCAAAAAGCTTAGCGCCACCCTGGCATACACTGCAAGCTGAAGTGAAGACACGTTCCCTTTTGCCTGAGACGCAGTGTTATAAAATTTGTGCTAACGTGATTTAGCTAAATATATATATAGGAACCGAATTTGTTCTACGCTGCAACTACATGCGATACCAGTTTTTAATGTACTCACTTTCAAACACAAACTGATGGAACTGATAATTTAGACTGACAAATCATGATACAGTCATACAGAAGCGTATTTTCAATTCGTCAAGAATTAATATACAAACAACACAGTCAAATTACGTTGATTGATTACCTCTGTACTCTCAACCAGAATGACACCTTTATCAAACGGGGCTTGATGAAATCGGTGCATCAAACTACTGGCGCCAGATAATTTTGAGCTGAGGTTCAACCCACGAATTCAGATTATTGGTTAGTTTTAAAAGCTGTGTATCCATTGGACAAATTAGAATATCTAGATGAATTACACAAGATACATTATTTAGACGTTGTGTCAAATTGTATTAAGCTTGTTAAAATCGGTGATACAAAAGCATTGCATTGTGTGATAAATACCAACTCAGTCTATTAAATGTAGGCCTACTTAAACATTTAGTTAGATTAGTTAGTGTTATACCACTGACCGGAACCAACAGAACCAATTTCACTTGAAAACACCATCGGAAGAATATAATGGAACCGAAGGACCTGAAGATTGCGTTACGTTTTGTAAATTAATTGTGAGTTGAAATAGTTTGTGACTGCATAATTCTGCATTATTATTTTCCTGTTTTGATTTTTTTGTATCTTCGCTCTCACTAAATGTAATTGTAACTGACACCTTTTCACAGGGTGAGGGTGGTTCAACACCGACAATGCTCACAGAATTACCATGACAGAGCAGACTAAGCTTGTGGACGTTGGTGCGTAGCCCAATATAATTTACTGGTCAGCATTAAAAGATTACATTTTTATTAACAATTAATTATTACTGGACTAACCAATGTGTGCTTGTGTGTGCGGGGTTGGGTAAACAGATCCAGAACCCCGGAACAACTGTAATACTTCTGTACCAGGTGTAGAGAACAACCCAAGAGCAAAAAATCCTCTATGGAAACGCAGTGACAACTCTTTCCAATTTAACTTTGTGCCACCTACACAGAATGAGGACATTGCACCTTCAGATTTACAACCTCAACCTTTTTCTAGAGAGTTGGGCTCTACTACTGAAAACACTTTGGGTTTTGCATTCAACTTCAAAATCCCTGCTGATACACCTGGAAAAATGGCACCAGTGACTGCGTCACAAGCATCCTCAGAGGCATCTACCCCAGGCAGCCAATGTAATTCTGAAGCAAAAAAGCATCAGAATGTTCAAAACGACAGTCAAAAATCAGAACCACCAGTATCTTCTAAAGCCAAGAAAAAGAAGAAATCTGCTCACAAGAAAAAACCTTTAGAGAATACAGCCGGTCAGCAGATAACAAGATCAACAACAGCTGAAGGTGCTAATGGAGATGATGTTGCAAATATACTGGTTAGTACTTATTAGTAACAACCTGCATATGTTTAACAACCATTTCTTTGTTGGTTTCACTGAATCTGGTAGACACAAGCTTGGTCAACCCCCAACCTATTTCTTCTAAATGTTGAGTGGTTTTTCAAGAGGAATTGAGTACTATTCTTAGAGTCTCAAGTGTAAACGTTTGGGACTTGAACAATGTCTTAGGGCGGATACCCTAACATCAAGTGAGGTTATTGAGCTGGCTGTAGCTTGTGAGAGTTTTCTATGTACTGAAGAAGTTGACGTGTGTGTAATTTCAAATTGTATATTTCAGACTGCTGAACAACAGCTGAATAGAGAGCTGGACTGGTGCATTGAGCAGCTGGAGCTTGGAATAAGAACACAGAAGGGAACACCGAAACAGAGTGGGTACATATTTAACATCGTACATAAGCTAGTCACTTTCATTGTAAAAGCATTTTGAGATTACGTTGTGCTTACTTTTTGAACTCCTTTTGCCGTGTAGAGGAAGAGGCATCCCGTGCCCTGAAGACTCTACGTAGCTCTAAGGCTCCTTTGGCCAAAAAGAGGCAAGTGATGAGGACCATGTCTGGTGACTACAGGAAGAAGATGGAGGAGGATAAGGAAAGACAGTTCAAACTCATTCAGGCTGGTGGGTATTGGGTCCTTTTTTGTTAAAATGTAAAAAATATTTGTTTTTCTTTAATAGAATTTGCTGTATGGGATAACCACATTATTTGGTCCTCCAGCTGTGACATCGGCCCAGGTTACAGCAGTGCCTGAACCCGGCAAAAAGTCGATTTTTCACAGGAGTGTGGACAACAAAGTACATACTCAGAGTAAAGCAGAGGAAACTGAACAAGGGACCCCAAAAATAAATGTTCAGAGTCAGAAAACCTCAACGTTTGTATTCACCCCTGCAAAAGAGGAGTTCCGATTCAATTTTGTCTGATTTTAGCTGTGCGCTGGGGAGAGAGCCTGAAAATCTTTATGCAAACGTTTCTATTAATTCCCTATGCACAATTTAATTTGAAGTCTTAATAAAGGCATTTTTACCTGGATTGTGTTTTTTATATATAAAAAGAATGTAACAGTGAAAGCAGAATAAAGTACTATTTTACTGTACATCACTGCGTTTTGTTAATAGTAAACTGCGTAACCTTTTCAACCTTAAATAAAGAAAATATTGTTTTATTTGACTAAATAATAACCTTAGTAAGAATATGGAGTTTATTCACAATCTGGGAATTATTCACCCGTGCATAAATTGGTGTAACACAGATTCTCTTCGTAAACCCATCTAGTCATCTTACCTTATAGTGGTTCAAGATAAGTAACATTAACCTATACGGCCGGGTAAGTTTGAGTCGCTGGTTGGATAACCATGACATGTTTTCCACGATTCCCCAAATGTTTACGGCTTGTCATGCATGTATGTAACTTTTAGCTTGTTTTGTTTCAAAACAATAGCTAGCAGAGCTAGCCAACTCAAGTTAGCGGCTACTAAACTTCTATAGCTAAATAAATAGTTTTTGTTACAACAAAACTCCTAATCTTGGCATTTAGCTTGTAATTATGGTTGAGTCTTTTTAAGAAACTTTAAATCCCTGTACGATGCATTCTTGAGTGTTGCAAAACGTTGGTAGTTATCTTGTGTCTTGAGTTGAATGACCCAACATAACAGACTTGCAATGCTTAGCTATTTGCTGGTGCACTGGCACTGTCTTGGCCTCCAGTATGCGTTTGTAATGTACTGAGATTTGTAAGTGATCCGTGTACTGAGAATTCTAAGTAATCCGTTTTTCTATGAATTGTATTAAATGGCAGGTTGCAGGTGTACTGAGAATGTCGGAGTTAAGCGACGAGGCAAGTGAGTCAGAGCAGCTTGGGACTAGCCTCTCGTTGTGGCTGGGTGATGCCTTGGTGCGACCAGAGGAACTAGATGTACCGTTAGACCTGCACACCGCCTGCTCAATTGGCCAATATGATATAGTTGCAGAGTGCATAACAAAGTAAGTGTTCATTAACATAAACGTGTCAGCTACTAAGGTGGAAGCCCATGTAATGGAATTCTCACTCATTTCAGAAAGGAGGTTGACTTGAACAGGAAGAACATAGGTGGCTGGACTCCACTGATGTACGCATCTTATATTGGCCATGACAACATTGCAAATCTCTTACTAGAGGCAGGTGTGAATGTAAATGCCACTAATGCCAAAGGACTCACACCACTAATGCTGGCAGCCAGTTGTGGGAATGAAAGCATTGCATACTTCCTACTACAGGTAAAAGCACCTCTAAATAGAACACTTTTTTTATGCTATAGTTGGGTCTTGTCTTATTAAAAGTAGGCTAGGTTCGCTGCTGAAAGTTGTGGCTGTATCACTGAGGGAAATGTTTTTTGGTTTTGTTGTCACCCATAGCATGGCGCGGAGCTGGAGCTGAAGGATACTCGAGGTTGGACAGCTCTACTCCATTGCACCAGCACTGGACACCAACAGATGGTGAAGTTCCTGCTTGACAGCAATGCCAATGCCAATATGAAGTGAGTCAATCTGACACCATCAGTGTCTGTAATGCTAGCTGACTTTGGCTTCCAATGATAATGTGATTCCTTTGCAGGGAGCCACGGTCAGGCTTCACTCCCCTGATGGAGGCTGCTGCTTCTGGACATGAAATCATAGTTCAATACCTTCTAGACCATGTTAGTGACTTTTTAGACAAACAGTAGTTCATTTAATAAAATGTTTGTTGATACATTGTTAGTCACTCAAATGAGAATGTTCCTTGTATTATCACACAGTCTTTGCATTTACATTATTGCCATTTCAGAAAGTCACAGTGGATGAAAGAAATGCCAAAGGAGAGACCGCCCGTGCCCTAGCAATGATGTACGGCTACACCAAGATTGCCAGCCTTATTGATGCGCACTCACCGAAAGTTAAACCTGGTATGCATGTTTATAGTCAGTTACAATTTTATGTTAGTGTGTTTTTTCTCAGTACAACGGCATTTACAGTCTATGAATGGGTAATCTGATCTGTGTACCTCGGCTCCTAGGACCTTTTGAAGACCTGAGTTCTTCAGAGGACTCTGACAGTGCTCCCCCAAGACTAAGGCTGAGCCGTAACCGCGTCAAAGGGCCTAGCATCCACGACGGACCCCAGGCCATTGCCAAGTTCCGAGTAGGAGGCCCCAGCAAACACTGTGGTATTCTAGGTAACCTGAATCTACTATTGTTTGTACCCTGTGCCACAGTAGGCAATCTTTCGGTCAACTTTTGAACTGCCTCATACTTTTGTGTTAGGACTTCTGTGATGCAGCTGTGTTTCTCTTTAGAACAACCACCCCCAGGATACTTGACGTTCCATGATGTTTTGGAGCCGAAAGAAGAAATCTGCTTCCGTGATGTGACCTCACCCATCAATGAGTTGGATGGACAGAGCAACAGCAGCAGAGGTGGGAGGCAGGGGAACTACAGAACCAACACTATTCTTTTGTTTATTTATTGTTTAAAAATAAATCACCTTGGCAAGTCCTTTGAAATGTACAGCCTTGTTATAAAGCAATGTTAATTCACAGAAATGTATAGCCCACCAAAAACTTACTGTATGAAGTAGGTGCGTTTTCAATGGCTCCCCTGCAGATGAGAGTCCCTTCTTTGACCACGACACGCCGACCATGAGAAGCAGCGGCAGTAGCAGCGAAGGTCTCCCCCGTCTGGTGGGTCTCAGCCGTGAAGGTTCAGTAGAGAGCAACGAGGTAAACACAAAAGGATATGCTGTGTCACCGCCGTTTACAGACACCACTGTTGTTCATCACTATAATGGAGACCATGGGCCTTTGTCCCACAGGACTCAGACCAGGCGAAAAAGACCTCCTCTCGTCGAGCAAACAAGGGCCACCACTCTAAAGGCAAGGGTCGCCATGGCAGCAGTGACTCGGCGCAGCTCAATGGCCCGGGGAGCTGTGGCCTGCGTTTGGCTGTTGCTACTTCTCCATCTTACACTGGTCCCAAGGCAAGTAGCATGCTCACCATCCATTCTTTTTCAAATGGCTAACCCCTGGCCCAGGGCTTCCCATGGACTTGGGAGTTTCCTAGCTTATTGTTATTGGCTGACCTATAAACTATAATAGGATCTAGCTGGGTTCCTGGAACAAATTGGCTTTTCCAAGTATCTCCCATTACTGGAGGAGCAAGATATCGACCTGAGAATATTCCTCACCCTCACAGAGAATGATCTGAAGGAAGTCGGAATAACGTGAGTCTTTGAGTCCACTCCCTTCTGATCTATTGGGCCGAAATGGTCTTCTTCTGATTTTATTTGATCAACGTTTTCCTAAAACTGAGTCAGAAACGTATTTGGTTGCCCATAACCTTTTCCTCCACTGCAGGCTCTTTGGACCAAAGCGCAAGATGACCTCAGCTATAGCCAGATGGCACAGTAGTGCCCGGCCACCCAGCGATGCTCTGGAACAAGCATACGCCGACCAACTGGAGGCTGAGATGCAAGAGATGGCCATTCAGCTCCACAAGGTGGCTTAGCATGTCACGCCTTTACACACCAATAATAAATATATACGTTTAGCAATTTGGTACCCTTACTGTTGAACGGGTGAACTGCAGGCATAGCCCCACTACAATGTTGACTACAGTGTAGCCTACTTACAGACCCCACTACCAACGCTTGTTTTCCCTGAACTTCCCTTTAAATCCACGATGTCCATGCGTTTCCCTCCTTGGTAAGCGGTGTGAAGAGGCAGAGAGTCTACAGGGCCAGGTGTCCCAGGAGAAGGAGCTGCGGACGGTGATGGAGGGGTGCCTGATGGAGGACAAGGTGGCCTGGAGAAGGGTCCACACCGAGCTGGTGGACAACCACAAACTGGCCCAGGACATGGCCTCCGTTCTGGAGAAGGCCTGCACCTGTCGCGCCGAGCTCATCTCTTGCCTCACAACTAATCAGAACAGTAGTTCTTATTCCTCTGGGGTTGATAAACTGAAAAGTAAGTGTGCCAGAATTGCATAGTATCAACATGCTGGAATATAAAACCCCATCCTTTACGAGTGAAATACCATGCATCAGCGCTAGTCTAAAGCCCTGACAATTCTCACAGGTGAGGAAGGCACCGGGTCGACATCCATCGGTGAACTGATCAGAAAGCTGGATTCGTATGACGAAAAGCTCGGTGAGAGTTTACTGCATAAAGAATTAAGATGGAAAGACTAGTAACCTGAAGCTGGTAGCGTTCTCGTTTGACTGTGGTGTCTTATTTTGTTTCTTGCCAGGGGGGACCCTGCAGACAGTGCTCCAGAGCCTAAGGCGGCTGAGCGTCCCAGAGAAGGTGACAGACAGCTGGGAACAGCCCTAGGCTACACAGGCAGGTAGCTCTCGTTTCACTGTGCGTAGATAAAGTAAAAAGGGACCTACCAACATTCATGAGAAAAGAGATGGGGGGGAATAAGTGAAGATTTCTCTCTGTAGGGATTCCTGAGAACGCTGACGGAGGGTGATAGTACCACCCTGAACACGCTCAATGGAACGGAACAGAATGGAACAGAACGGGTGTGTGCCAGCAAGGTGATCAGCCCAGACTGGCCTGACAGAGGCCGGACGGAGCGCCAGTGCAGCCAGCCCAGACTTTAACCCGTGGGGGAGCGGCTGCTGGGCCAGGGGCTACTTGATCCTGGCGAGGCCTGTGGCAGCTGCTCCAGGGGCACGACAAGCAGGCAGGAAGGGCCATTGTTCCTTCTACGCCTGTGCTAATGTTTGGTGAACTGCTTTAGATGCATTAGGGTAGAGCAGAGAAGGTGTATGGATGGGCCAGATGATCTAAAGTTGTCAATGCTGTGAAACATTTATTTCCAGAAGTAGTGTTTGCACCGAAACAAATGCGTTATTTATCTAGAATAATGCTTTTAAATTAAAGTTTTAAACATGAAGGAATATTAAAATGTATAAAGCATGCTTTTTAAATTTATCTTCTATTTATAACGTGTTTTCCAGCTAGGTTCTTTTGTAGTTTTCCTTTGTAAAAGTGTATGTAGTCTGTAGTCCTGCTGATATCTCACTTGCAAATCAAAAACTTAATATTAATACAGAATCCATTAGTTTTTTAGCTATTATTATTATTATTATTATTATTATTATTATTATTATTATTAATAATCTTATTAATAAGGTCATTACAGGATTACATTGCTAATATTTTTTTAGACAGCTTGTTTCCTCATAAAAGAAAACCATCCAGTATGTATATTGAAATGAACTTTAATTTGATTTTAGCTTAATAAACTGAAGAGCAATTGATTTAGCGTAAATATCGCTGTCCATTCTTAGTTTTTTGTCTCATCTTGGCCCAGGTCTTTTCAAGGGCTTAGTTGTGTCTTAGTTTATAGGTCAGCCAGTAGCAATAGGCTAATGTTGGATCTAGCTAAGTTCTTGGAAAAAATTGGCTTATCCAAGAATCTCCCATTACTGGACGAGCAAAATGGAAAAAAAGTGAACATAAAATGTTAATGCACCAATTTACAAAATGGGGATTAAGTACATACACTACTCATGATATGCCAATAGACTTGTCTAAATATTTATTACCAACAAAATAGTACGCAAAGCATGTACTGTGGTAGTATATCATTTGCGACAATCTTACCAAAATAATCTTTATCACTATTTACATACACAAAATATATTTTAAGCAAACAGTGTCTATAGAGAATTCATCCTCTGATCAATTTAAAACACAAGGCATCTTAAGCGACTATATACATATTCACAAATGATTGTATCTACTTAAATACAGTTCCCCTTGTCAATGGATTTAAAAACTGAACAATTACAGTACGGACCCCACCATTCTCAACTCAATGTTCAACAGAACGTATCCCTTATTCACCCTTAGGCTCAGTGGACTGGACTGAACCAAGCTGTCCAATCTGTGTTTTTAATGCACGTAATCAGTCTCCTCAACACCAACCCACAGACCGTATTTGGAGGTAGAAGAAGTGGAGGCTACTTTGAGAGGAGTGTGTAGCCACTCCATGTACGCCAGTCAGGTGTACTCGCACAGGTGGCCACAGCCGGCAGGGCAGTGGGAGCTGCTCTTCAGCCAGTTCATGACATGCTCCAGGTGCCCGCCATGGCTGCAGCCCTGACACCACACAAACAGTCCCTTCACCACGTGGTGGCACACGGCGCATACACTGGCACACTGGTGGCACCTAACGGAGAGGGCAGAGGATTTAACACAGCGCCCCAGAGTTCATCACACAATCGTTAAAAAGGCTTGCATACAGAATGGACAAAGGCACTGAATGCAAATATTCATGGTGTGGTCAAGGTCATAGGTTGGTTGCACCTGTCACAGATCCAGCCCCGGTTGCTCATAGGCCGCTTGCAGTTGCTGCAGTTGACGTGCAGCGTAGTGGAAGTCTGGTTCAGGCAGGTGATGGCGCTGCACGTGCTCAGCTTGATGACCTGGTTGGAGACGTTCCACAGCTCGAACCGCTGCAGCAGGTCTATGTAGGACATGTACCAGTGCTCCTGAAATAGAGCAAGGCCTACTTAGGGATTACGCCGACACCATGGCACAATGCCGTCGTCACATCACCGTCTTTTCTCAAAGATCACCACTGAGCAGAAAGCCACACTCATTCACATTAAAAAAGCAGAATGCATCAGAGCCAACCATGATAAAAGACTATGAACAAGGTGAAGATAACAAAACACACCAACGACCCAAACCGGCAGTCTCCCTTCAGAGTTGCCACCCGCCGTCTCACACCTTCGCACCTGAGTGAGGTCGTCGATCTCCTTGCGGATGCGGTCTCCCAGCACGATGAGCACGGAGACGGCCATCTGCACGTCGCCCTGCTCGGCGTAGTAGCTCAGCATCTCCCTCACCACGGGGCAGAAGAAGCGGGCGGGCAGGTGAGGGCTGAACAGCGGCTGGGAGATGGAGATGAGCGAGAAGGACTCGATGGGCGTCAGGCAGATGACCTCCGCCTCGTTGCCGCTGACGTGCGGCGAGTCGGCCTTGTCCTGCTGCAGGTGCTCGGGCGCCGAGGGGTTGTCCATGATCTCGTGGCGGAGCGGAAAGGCCTCCTGGGGAAGAGTGTACTCCTGCTCTTCTGCAGACGGAGGCAGGGAGGGAGCGTGAGCAGGGAGGTAGACTTTGGTATCGTTTGCGTTCATAGATACGTTGATGTCATATATATATACACCCACTGACGTATAAAAACTGTAGAGGGTTTTGTTTTGGCCTTGAGATCTTTAAACAGAAAAGATACTGTCTAGACATTAGCTTAGTCGCTGCATGCACTAAAAGCCAATGTGGGGCCTGACACTGACCTGCCTGGTTGTCGTGCTCCATTGAGTAGAGGTCGTCATCGTCCAGATCGGCGTCCCCAAACATGTACTCTGCCTGGCCCTCGCTGCCCTCCGTCTCCTCGTTCTCTGCAGGGACACACGTCACACAGACACACAGGGGTTGCAGCTCGCCAACGGCCTAGTGGGGGGAAAAAGCACGAGTGGCGGCTCGACGTCTCACCGTCGTTGTTGTTGTTCAGGTGGGAGTTCCCCAGCTCCAGGTGGATGTTTTCCTGCCGGCTCTCTCCTTTACTGCGGTCCAGCCGAGACTCTGTGCCCAGACCCGCGCCCATCTCCTTCATGCTGAAACTAGGAAAAAACACAAGTGTCTCTACCCTTCTTTAGTCACTCTAAGGCTGACGAGCATTTCACAACTCTTTCGACGTGTAGCCCTACCTGTTCATTAAGGGCAAGGTGCCCAGTTTACCAGTGTGGTTGGGACCAGGCCCTGTGAGGTTGGCTGGCTCAGAGAACATGATTCTCAGCATGGTCCACGTTGTCGAGACCTTTACATGGAACATCAGAGGTTGTATTAGTTTAAGTCTCATTTAGCAGTGACGTCCTAAGGTATATGACTTACCTGAGGTCTGTTGAGTTCCTTGGCCACCTGGGAGTTGTGGTCGCACATCTCGGCAAAGGTTTTCCCGCTGAGGAGGTAGAGGCGCGCCGTCCTGACAAACCAGTCCATGCGGCTGCTCCCCAGGTCGGTCTCAAACACGGTGAGGGCGCTGGACACGTGGGCAAACTGCTCTGTGAGGTCCGGCTTCTTGAAGAAGAAGATGGGGTAGCGGCGGTCGCCGCCCGGGTAGGGCTTCCGGCTGGTGTCACTACTAATGAGGCTCTCCTTGGCGGCGAAGGCCAGGTCGCCGAACAGCCCGAAGCAGAGCCCCTCCGGGTTGGCCTTGTCCACGGGCCGGCTGGCGTCCTTGAACATGTGCTGGTAGAGCGTGCTGTCCTTGGAGCCCGACAGCAGGAAGTAGGGGTCGTGCTGATGGCGCCACACGATGCCCGTGGTCACGTCCTTGTGCTCCTCGAAGGTGGCGAAGGGAATGAAGGGCCGGCGCACGTCCCACACGTAGATGTTGTGGTCCACCATCATGGAGCAGGTGGCCAGGTGCCACTTCCTCTCCGGGCGCCACTTGACGCGCGCCACCGAGGCGATGGTCTGGACGCAGTGGATCTCCTTGGCCCGGTTGGTGGTCATGTCCCACACCTTCACCATCTTGTCTCGGCCGCCCGTGGCCAGCCAGCCTCTGTAGAGGCACAGACAAGGCCATGAGGGAGAACCACAAGGTAAATGGCATCAACCAAGGGTTAATGAGGAGAAAGCCAGGGGATGGGGGGACCTGTGGCTATTGGCGCTACCTGTCGTCAGGGTGCCAGTCGCAGCAGAACACCGGGCCCGTGTGAGCGGTGAACATCCTCTCGTAGCGGTCAGGTCGCCGGATGTCCCACAGCTGGACATTACCATTCTCAAAAGAAGCAGCAAACGTAAAGTAATCCTTCATACTGAACTGGACATCTCTTACACTCTCCGACTGGCCTGTAATATAAATAGGAACACGTATAACACATACCACGACAAATAAGGTTCACATTTCCACCACAGATTAAGCATCTTCTTTTTGGTCTCCTTCATTTTTACACCAAAGGTAGTTAAGTAATTTACAAGAGGCAGGTAGAGTACATTTACTCTATTGTGCAGCGTATATGTTTTCTCAACCAAGAAGCTGACCAACGCAGGGTCCTACCTGAGAAAGTGCTGACCGACTCCTTCTTGCGTAGGTCAAAGCACTTCATATAGCCATCCTGTGAGCCGCTGAGCAGCATATAAACCTCCGTTGGATGGAAGCACACTTTGTTGACCGTGCGCTTGTGCTCGGTGAAGAGCTGGTCCTGCTTGTTGCGCGAGGGCTTGCCCAGGTTCCACGTGACCACAGCACCATTGGTGGCGGCCGTGGCCAGGAGGTTCTCCTCCATCTGGTGCCACATGACGTCGGCGCAGCTGAAGTTGAGCGAGGGCTTGCGACCCACTCGGAGGTTCAGCTTCTCCACAAACTGCTCCTCCTCCAATGCATAGATCTTGAAGATGTTGCGGCCGGCCACCACCACCTGGGTGGCGTCGCGGCACACGCTTATGGCATTGGCCGGCGCGTCCAGGTGGCAGAACATGGTGTGGCCGCTGATGGAGCTGCTGCCCAGGGCGGTGGTGACTCGCGACATCTTCTCCATGGATCTAAGGACAGACAGACCATTCGGGTTTGGCATGAAATTGTTGACGCCCCTGGCAAAGGCTGCACACTATGAGTGAACTGTGTTTTCTGCCATCTTAGTGACCTTTGGAAAAATTGTTGTTTATGTCGTTACGTCTGTGTCTACTACACTGTAGTCATACCGTACACTTCAATGACTTGATGCAAGCACATTGTTTTAAGATCTAGTGATCTAGTGTGGCCAGTAGATGGCACTGTATACTAAATGTTTTGTTTGCTCTATAAACAATGTTGCTACCTCATACAGTAATAGGTCTTGATTCTAATCAGCTGAGGGACTTACTATAAATAGCAGCGCTGGGAAATATTATATACACTGGGTATTTGATCCATTCCGATATAGTTTGCGTTGAAGATCACCCCAGCCTTTCGTTGATTTTGTTTAGACAACACATTATGGGGTGCTTGAGCATTAACAAGAACTAACGTTGTATGCTCTTGAGTTGAAAGTGTGTGCGCATGTAACTTCTTTTTTTCAGAAAGAGCTCCCCCAAAAATAGATTACTTGAAATTAGGTGGCCCATTTATGAGCAGCCTATTGTTCTCATACACGTCAAGAATATACTGGTATTTAATACTTCACTTGCTTACTTATTGCTACGGTTTACTGTAGGCTATTCGTTAGCAGTACTGTCTGGCTATGGCCGAATAAAGTCCTAAAAATGTAGGCTACATTAGTGACAATGTAAGTTTAGTGACTAACTAATGTTAAATCATTCATATCAAAAGTTTTCTGAATATTGCAGTCGTCCTGGTCAGTTTAACAAAGTGATGACAGTCTGAATCTGATGTTGACATGATTTGCTAGGTAGGCTAAAGTAAAGACAAGTAAGGCTAGACTAGAGCTATGCCTATGACATCAAGCTAGCTAGCTGTTATGCTAGGAAGCTAACTAGCTACACATCTTGCAACTGAAATAACGACAACTTTCAGGCTATGCATTTTCAAATGCTTCAGGCAACACCCTCGGTGTGTTTTTGCAACTCAAATATTTCACATGCTAATTAATTTTAAGTTATTTTGGACGACCAACCTTCAAAAAAAGACCACGCTGTCTGTAAAAACGGAAGTAAAGATGTCCATTCCTATGTATGTCATGATCTCGCGCGAAAAAACGAAAGGATGCATGCTGTTTCGCGTTCCTTCACAGTTGAACATTTAAGAAAGTATTGAACTTACTGTTCATTGTAAGGTAGTTCAAACTGCAGGGTAAGTTCTTGCATAGCTTAATGTATTAAGTTGGCTTATCGTTTCCTCCCTTGCTTCTTTATGGCTTTTTCAGAAAACACTGAGCGAGGATCTTCTGCAGGAACTGTTTACAATACGAGTCTGACATATGTCCTGTCCACTCTGTATGTGTCAAGGCAGTAGAGAATAACATTTTCTCCAGATTGTGTACGCTGTACCTATATGTGTTATCACAACCAAAATATCGTAATATCGTTTAGAAGTATACGTTTTTGTACAGCTATGCGATTCTGTATTGCTCTTGAGGAATACCCATACTCTTTTCTTTCTTGTTGTTTTGTGTGCAATGGTTTGACCGTACCTCTGTGCTACTGTCCAGCCATGAAAGGAGTATTGTTTGCCTGCGAGGACCCAATTGTTTGGAGAAAGCTGTATGCTAAGTACTGGGATGTTGTGGAGGCCAAGGCCCTTGGAAAGGCAAAAAAGTCTGCTAAACTGCTAGAACTCGATAAATGGTAAACTGTAAAATACAAGTTTACTCTATATTTATGACCCCTGCTCACTTGTGTGTTATGTGTCTTCAAGCTGTAACAATGGGATTGGCAAGCTGTATTTTTGATCAGGTATCAGGAAGAACTTCCTGCTGCCATAGCTAGACGACCTGAGAGATATGTCACTCAGTCAGAACTGGTGAAGCTGATGCAGTGGAAACTTACTGTAGGTATATGATATGAAGGTGTGGAGAACAACATTTACAACCTTTCAATATTTCATAGAAAAGAAACAAAACTATACTTCCAGTTCATAAATTGATAAATCTGCCACTTCACTGTCTTGTGTCTATGTGTGAAGAGAGGAAAGTTCCGCCCGCGGCTGCAGCAGCTAGTGGCGACTAACAGTGAGGAGTCGGTGGAGATGACTACCAAAAAGGCTTTCAGTCTCTTGCCTGACATCCAGGCAGCCATCACTGAACTCAGCACCCTCAAAGCCCTAGGCCCAGCGACCGCTTCAGGTCAGATGAGGCATGGAAAATATCTCTGTGATACCCAGGACTAGATAATTCTATTAGTATTTTTCCTTTTGCTGAATTTAGTCAAAACACCAAGAAAACGGAATGATCCAGAACATTGTTCCGTGACCCATTGATTGGGAAACCACTTTATCCTCATTAAGACTAAATAAAGCTAACTCTGCAGAACTGGAGTGTGGTACTCTATTTCAAGTGTAGTTAATATTCAGGAAACATCAGCTATTTGGTCAGAGGGCAGGACTACACTTTAGCTTGGCATGCAGCTGACTGTTCGTTTTGTTCCAGCTGTGTTGGCTGCTGGAGGTCCAGAGCATGCTGCGTTCATGGCTGACGAGGCCGTGGAGAGCATCGCTGGCCTGGGGCCTATTAAATACACAGCCAAACACTATGCTCTCTTCTTGGACAAGATGACTGAGCGCACTAAAACACTCAACAAAGGTAAGTGAGATTTGGAGGGTGTGACAAGTTTAATGGAGCGAACGGGAGGGATATCCCATGTTGATGTCTGCTCTACTCAGCTGCTCCACCATCTTTCTTTTCAGCGGACAGCCAGCATGACTGGACGCCCCATAAAGTGGAGCTATGTTTGTGGGCCTGGGCTGTAGCCAACCAGATGCAGCTCTCTCTGCTGAAGGATATTGAAATCGAGGGCAGTAAACCTAGCGAGGAGGGCTCAGACTCTGAGACTGACAAAAGACCAGCTAAGAAACAGAGGACCAAATAAAACTAATTAAATTTGTATCTAAAAGGTACTTTTTATGAAACCTTCCATATGCTTATGTGCACTGTATATCCACACATTGTGTTTATAGCAACTTTCATGTCATGTCAGTTTTCTTTATTCAATGTGCATTACAAATTAAATTTATTATTATTATTATTATTATTATTATTATTATTATTATTAATATTTTTATCTGTGTGTACAAACCTTGCCAAAGTTTGCTAAAGCATTTGTCATTTTCGTTTTTGCCACGCTAACCATGAACTCAGCAGCACATACATAGTTATTTACATTATGTCCCCTAAAATAGACTATTCAACACTGAAAGAAGCTAACATAACAGGTGGATTATGGAGACAAAGCCACAGTATCATTCTTTATTATATTGTTTTCAAATTAAAGCAAGTACAATGAACAGTAAAAAATAAAACAAAATATATATACAATATAAAATGGTTCGGTTCAGAACATTTAAAAAGTACAATACATCATGAAATAATTAATGAGGACTTCGATATAAACTATTTATATTTACATAACTGTTGTTTTTTATTGTTGGTTCATGACCCAGAGAAAAATAGCTTAATTTTTTTTGTAAACGCTGTCTTGGTTCAACCTCGGGTCAGGATTTTGGAGAGTGAGCCTCCTTCAATTGGCACCATATTGTCAATGCATTAAACCTATCACAGTAGCATATAACTTCAAACCAAAACATAAATTTTTACAATTTTTATTTCACAACTTTCAAATTTCAGTGTAATGGTAAAGCAATGTATTTTAGCCATGAAAATCATGGAGCCAATGGCTTTTAAGGGTTACAAGTTGGGTCCACCAATGCAAGGGATTTAATGCCTTCAACATCTTTAAGAAAGCAAAAAACCTGGTAAACAGATCATGTGCTGGTTATTTCACTTTGTCTACTAGATATATTAACAGTTAACTGTCAGTAATTGAGCTACAGTAGCCTGCTTTATACAGCCCTGCGTTGAGAATACCCCATGTTCAAGTAGTGACCCACAGGGAGAAAGAAGGCAACCTGCTTGTGGAAAGCATCAGTTTAGAGCAGCTACTGGGTCAGCAAGTTCGGTTGGCCAACATACCCCTTCTGTACATCCAGTATGGTATAAAGGTCAGTGGTGCAGCAACTTCTCCTACATGATGTCTTGTATGATAATACACTATATTACACAACGAACAGCAAAGCAGCCCTCTCATCCATTGCTTAGTTTTGGATATGCACACTATGTAACAAGGCATTGGGCATAACAGCACAACGGATTGGGAGAAAGGAGTTAATAGCTAGAAAAAGATAAAATAATGTATGGCACTGGAAACAGACAGTATGGCACACAACAACATGTTAGTTTACCACATTACAATACATGAAAGTGCATAAAAGCTCGTCTATGACAAAACTTGAATATGGACTTAGTAGGCTGAGAAGTCTGAAGTATGTTGCTACGAAGTTATGCTGCTTTCCAAAATGGATCGGTGAAGGTGGAATTAAAGTGACATTACTTTAAGGACAGCTCTGAGAGAATCTAGTCAAGATGTTACCACATAAAGAAAATAATTAAGTTTAAGTTGGACCTTCAAAGATAATTGGCATCACTTATTTCAACAGTTACAGTTCATACATATTTCTTCTCAATTGCTACGTACCATGACAATGTTGATGATATCTCAATCAAGAGATAAATATAAGGAAACACAGGGAGGATCAGCAGCATGAAAGTAATCCATCACTCATGATGACAGACAGTCTGTATTCTACTTTAGGTATTGTTCACCTGGCCTTCCAAATGTCGCTAAAAACCAAACATTTCACCTAGAGCAGCATTAAATCAAAATCAGATGCACTTGATCACAAATAGTCTTGTTTACAATGTGAAAAAAGAAGCCCCTTCACACCACCCATGCATCACTTTGACACCGCTAGCATTGTGACATGCACAAGACAAGATATGAATGTTCAAACACAGCTGCTTCACGACCCTGATGGTGTTTTATGGGTAGGGCTCCCTCTAGTTCTCCTTTTCTGTTCACCCTCCTTCCCCGGCCTTCTTATAGGCAAAGGACTGTCATATGTCAGCCACAAAATGACAGCCGCTCCCCCATTACAGATTTAACTTACCTCCCCAAAGACGGGCCACTATCTGTATAAAGACATCCTTTTCACTGCTAAAGAGAGGGAGGGGATGTCCCCTTTTCAACAGAATGTGTTGTTGGAGTTGGTCGGGGAGATGGCTCAAGGCCAAGTTATCTTCTTTTAGCAAGAAGTAATGAACTACTCCTGCTGACTTTCCGTTGCCTGGTTTATTAACGTCTTGTCCTTCTCCCCCTCCCCCCACACAAGAACACACATGTACATAGATACCTAGATATCGCATTGTCGGAGGGTAAAAAGGGAGGTTGGTATCCATTTCATTTAGTGACATTGTGTGTATCTAATTTGAGGGGCCATGAGAGCGTGTTGGCCCCTGCTTTTGTCATCCTCCAAGGTGATCCATAATATCCGGGGTGCTTTATAATGTTTAATGTGTTTCGAAATAAGAAACTAGAAGGTTTATTACTGGACCTATTTTTTCAACACTTCTGAACTCCTACATCAATTAAATGACAGTTTAAGGGGCACCATTAACCTCATCTCCAGCATCCACTTAATCATCCTAAACAGACAGAATGTATGCATTATTCATCACTGTGCCTCTGCTGTGTGTATGGCTAACAACACAGTCAGTAGCTTAACTCTGAACTCACACCACGGCTAATGTTACCTCAGTAGGTAGTACGGTATTTTACCCTCTTTGGTTGGATTTTGCAATTTCAAATTCAATAATGATCAACCTAGTTATTGTTTCATAAGTAAAACATTTTTCCCTTTTCTACTCAAATATAATTGTGTTTACTGAATACCATGGTTGATGATCATCTGTAAACATAAAACAAGCTTGACATGTTTTCCCCAAGCAGCCTGGGAATAGGCTAATAAATTATTGATAAAAAAAATAGTACATCAAATAACTAAATGAAACAAGCTCAGCCGGAGCTAACTAAATGCTTCATGCCGTCTAGGTGCTCACTTGTGACACAAATAATCAGTACAGCAAAGACGGCAGTCAGACTTCAACACGGGTGGATTGGAGGATTTAGGATCTGGCAATTGGCCTGAGAAGCTGTGCCTCAATATTCTGTCTAGGAACCAGTGTATTAGGTTGTCGTTTTGAACTGAAATGGAAATATCTAATAACATTTCAGAGGAAAAGTACAGAGTTTCAAAGGCCTTCACTTTCAAAAGCAGCTTGGCTTTTTTATCTGGATTCTTATCTGTTAAATAACCTCTTTTTGATTGAATTTTTCTGCCTTTGACTTTATAAAAGAATGTACTAATGCGAAAATAATCACTGAAGCATTATAGCAATACGACAGTGTTCTCAAATAATACTTTGTTTTACCTCAGCCGCTGTCCTCTGTGAGTTGGTTCTTCTATGGCTTATTCTGTAAAGCACTACAGATTTACAAAGGCAAACGGACTTGCATCATTGGTGCCCGTCATAGAAACCAGGGATTTATGCTAGCAGAGAAACAAAGCCATATCATAAGAGTAATCAGAAGGACAACAATCACAGCATAAAATCTGCACCATTTGAAACAGGTATTTTTTTCTCCTTCCAAACCAGGAAAATAAAATGAATGAATACACTCTTGAATATGAGCATACAATTATCTCATCCACTATCAAAGGAAAACAGAATGAAATGAACAACACTTTTTTTTTGTGTTATGGGTACATTCCTTTACAAAAGTATACAGTCTCTAAGAATGAGACACTGAGGTATAGACAGGGCCTTGGCGAAGAGACCCCAATGCCCACTGTGACACGGAGGTGAATGTCATGTCCATGTCTTCCCCAGTTCAGTCTAATAGAAAAGAAAACCGGCAGAGTGTCTCACTCTCTTCTTTTTTCCTGCGCTCAGAATCCGAATCAGGCAGTGGTTGTACTTGAAGATGGTGAGGGAGTGCAGACCACAGAGAAGGCCTTGAGAGCACTCTTCTCAGAATTAATCAGAGCAGAAGAGGAGCTGCTGCCAGCATGGGGCTTTAGCAGGCTAGTAGCAAGAGTATAACACTGTAAAGGCTACCCTCCAGTGTGCCCGACATGGCATTGCTTGCTGGCTGAGTATATTTTCTATGCAAATATATATATTTTTTATCTCCATATCAATTTTGCGATTTCTCACTGCTTCCCTTAGACACCTAAAACATAATATTTTCACCATTGTTAACCACAGTGTTGATGTGAGGTTATGAATTAACTCAAAATGGTGCTCTGTTTTTTTATATTCCTGTTTAGTATGAAGCACCACAGGGTTTGCAAACCCACTGGACCGGAAAGTATAAGCAGGATTTCACTCAAGGCGAAAGAAGTTTAAAGTTTCAGCTACTGTAACCCATCTCATTCACATCCAACACTTTTTTTTTACAATTTCCAATCTACGCGGACTTTGATGTTCGGCCATTTGATTGTAATAAAATCCTGCCAAGGGTTGCGGAGAGTAAATGGGAAAAGAGTGTGGGCAAACTTGATGCATGAGAATGGGAAAAGAGGCGGGTCAATGTGAGGGAGGAGAGGGAGGGGGGGCCTTCATCAGGGAGGGGGTGGAATCTGCACTCCCAGCAGCTCATAGGCAAAGATGTTCCAGAAGATGGCAAAGAGGAGGAAGGTGATGAAGGAGAAGACGATCACCCACCAGGAGCACTGCTTCTGCAGGCTCTCCTCGTAGCTGCGCAGGATGAGCAGGCCCATGCTGATGCCCACCACCGCCCCCGACAGGTGGGCCATGAAGCTGGGTTGGGGCCCCGACGAAGGCAGTGGCGGGGAGAAGCGCAGCCACACAGCACGGCCCACCTCCGAGCTCACTGGGGAGGAGGCAGAGCAGAGAGCAGGGATCATTTCACAGTGGACGTGTGGGATTAGCCCGCCATCGAGGAAGGGTCTGACTAGAGTCAAGTGGGCTTGCTGTCATGACAACGACCAAGGGCTAGGATTAGATGGGGCTTTCACTTATTGCCCAGGGTTGACACGAGGCACTACACACTGGTAAGTAAGCCTATGTGATGGTGCTAATGATCTGGCTGAGAGTTGGGGAGTTTTCAGTGCGTGGAGCAGTGAGGCTGCCTGGACAGATGGGAGGGACATACTGCTCTCTAACAGAGGCCATAGTGACTTGGACCCCATGTGGAGGGAAAAGGCGGCACTATGTTACTCACGTCCTAGGAAACAACACGTCCTATACACATAGCTAGAGGGCCACTTACCGCGAGCCAATTCAAAAGACTGTACAACTGGAGGGCCCTCTTTGCTTCAGACAACTAATAAATTGCACTCAAACTCCTAACAACCTCCTAATAAGACTGTACCCAGGTGGGTGATCTACTTGTATATCGGGAGATCTCAAGTGTTTGAGATGTTTGCTTGGGAAACAGCTAAATAGAACGTAGCTTTGAAGAGCCTGTTCCAGCTCCAATCTAATCACGGAAGAGACGTCAGCCATGCGGGAGGGGGGTGTGTGGTGTGGACTTACTGCAGACCAGCGCCAGAATCATGCGGAGGAGCTTGTATGGACACCTCATCCCCGCCCAGTTCTGCAAAACAGAGAAGATGTAAGCCTCCCAAAGTATTCAGATCTGTATGACAGCAAATTCACAGCTTAAATGTATCGAAAATACAAATACATGAACACATCGTTAACCTCTTTTCTTGTACTCTAATGTATGGAAAGGGAGCCCTTTTAAGTGAGCTAGTGTAAACACCTGGCTGCCCTCCACTGACTGGTTCCACCTCACTGACACTCTATTAATCAGGGCCAATACGGCTTAACAGAGGGGGAGAATAGGCCAATAAATACCCATTGTGATCCTCCTGGGAAACAATAAAGCCATTCTGCCTTAGAACAACATATTCATTCCCCAGGATGAAGAATTGCACCAATCTCATCCCCTCTCAAGTGCTCGGCCCTTGGAGACTCGGAGCCATTTTTTAACCTCTCCCCCTGCAGAGGAAGTGAGGCCAGGCGGCATGCAAGATTAAAGACACCAAAGGAAAGTCAATAAAGCCCGGCCCTATGAACACTGCTCCTCCCATATGTTTGATTTGACTGTGAAGTGGCGGGCCTCATAAAAGTGCAATAATACCGCAGATGAATGAGGAGTGTCACATAGCAGGGAGGTCAACCACAGGACAGCAGAGACAGAATCCTAACCACTCACGTTCTCCTAGGAGACCGACGTCCGCCTTTGTACGTACCGTTATACAAGTCCGACTACATAGACATTTCCTGTTATTCTATTACTGGAATTGTCGGTTAGGTAAGTCTATTTTATGTACAGACTAGGCATAGATGAACCTTTTGGTATTTAGTCACTCAAATACACATTTTTAGGCCAACCCTTACGGAAGGCTTTTAGAGCCTGAGGACTCCTGTGAATACAGTTCTTCAGTGACCTCCTGTTTACATGGTAAGGAAGCATGATGAAGGCATCATACACAAACACAGGTGTAGATAACGCAGCGAGACGTATAAAGTGGAGCGTTATGTTGCAAATTGAGTGAATGACTAAGATGTAGGATTAGATGTGAGGTTAGTTCATTGGCGTGTTTACTTCATTTTACATCTTGAGTTTATTTTTGAAGGGCGAGGGAATGAGATGTTCTTTGGACAGCCGTGAGCTTGATTTCATTTGAAATATTTTTTTACGCCAGGCTGGATGATGAAGAACAGTGACAGATGAATGGGAGATTCGCTGTGGTAACATCTCGCAAAATAAGACTTCCCTCATACTGCGAAGAGTAAAACAAACAAACAAAACGTACATGGGCATAGCCAAAACATCCCTGGAAGGATGTCAAACAGGCATCAAACATACTGGACTACATAAAAATCTTCGTTTTCACAAAAGCACTCCAAAAGTTAGAGGCACTTGTGTTGGACCAATCGATGCAGTTTGATTTCTATTTAAGCTGGCGTCTCTGTTGGATGCAGAGGAAGGCTGGTTAGAGTGATTGCGTTGCTGATAGAACGGGGTAGGACGTCTGATGTCGAGGCCCACTGACACATACCTATAAACAACAAAGAAGACTTGTTGTTCAGAAAAGAGACCTTTCCCTAACAGCACTAGGATATAGAGCGTAGCATATTCCTAATACTAAGTCTACTATAGAATAATATAGAGGTCTCATCCAGGAATATATAGCGATAAAAGTTGGACGAGTAAAGTCTTTAGATCATTTATCATCTTTTGAATGATCTTACAGCATCTTTTGCCGTCAGAGAATGCTACTAATCACCATTATAAGGAGCTTGTTCGTTGACATATCCAGCTGAGGGTCACCGGGGCAACTGAATATTCCATGGCGCTCGTCCAACGAGTGCTTGTTAGCGGCTGGCTATAAAAAGTTATTCTCTCATTGTATTGATATAATCCTGCTCTGCATGCACTTAGGGTGCTGGGGGAAAACACTTAACTGGACCGTGTGCTTCTATCAAAAAAAACATTGGAATCGTAGCGGCAGAACCACCAGGCAGTGTTCTGTCTCCACAAACAACACAAAAGCCGGGAATGTCGTGTAAAGGAGCTCCTCTCCAAGGCGGATGGTGCTGACATTTTGTCTCCATTGATACCGTTATCAAGTGTAACAAAGGAGCCGAGGATGACAGTTAGTTACCATGACAACGTTGGCCAGATGCGCTGAACACAGAGCGTAGACCCCCCCGGAACCCCCCACTACTGGAGCACGCATGTCTGTGATGGACACCGTGAGAGAACCTGCAAGCAAAGGGAGAGAGAGGAAGAGAAATAGGGACAGGGGGAGGAAGGGTGAAAGGGAGAGAATTTGTGCATCGGTTTGCGTGTGTGTGTGTGTGTGTGCGCAGAAAGAGGGAGAATAAGCAGGAAAAGCAGCCCATGTGAGAGAGGGAGGGACAGAGAGAAAAAAACACAGGGAAAAATGAGAGAAGAAAAGGTTAGCTTACTTATAAATCACATATCAGCGAATCACCTTCCGACAAAAAATCACAGCAAGCACCAAAAAAAAAGAATCCTTGCGGTCTGATTGGTGATGTGCTGCATCAGCTGACCTTCACATGCCCTCTTTATGTCCACAGCACATGCCACACACACACACACACACACACACGCACACACACACACACATTTGCCCACAAAGAACAAGCACACACAAACACCGAATAAAACGCTACACAGCACCATTAGAATAAATGCACAACAAAACTACAACAATGTGACAAACTTTGTAACCAAATGCCTAATGTATTTGAACGCTCAGACCTAAAATGGAGAATGGAAGAGCAGAATAACTTGACTTCTTCCCTATTCAGGAGAAGATGGTCTCTGTCTCACCCTGTCTTGCTCTGGTTTGTACAGTACTTTGATCAACATGAGTTGTTTTTAAATGTGCTTTAGAAATAAATTTGACTTGACTGTATTTGTGAAAAAGCTTCTATCAGGGCTGCGTGTGATGTGGCTAGCCTAGGACCATAAGGTTAAGCTGGACAGACAGTCGAGGGTGCCCTTGTCCTGGCAAGAACGATCATGTTCAGACACATCCTGGGACTGTCACCATCAAAGTCAGAGGTTACCATTGATAGCATGCTTTGTCATTGATGTACTATAAGGTTCAAACGGGCCTGATTGTTTGATTACAAAAATACAAATGTTATCATTGTGTTTCATGTTTCATTTGAAGCAAACTAATAATTCCACAAATGCTTAAGAATTAGGTCGACAAACTACAGAAATGCCAGAATAAAACAAGCTAGAGAAACTGCCAGGGTGCTAGAAAGCAAGGCAAGTTTGCTCAAGCCAAGTGCAGTAACTTATAACGCCCCTTTGAGCCGCAACCGTTCGCTCCAATTTGGCGACTTAGCAAACTGTGACACTTAATGTAAAGTAGGACAGAATCTCAAACAGAGAAATCACAGTTGCAAATGCTCACAGGACAACATCCGCCGCTGATAATCATGCAAATGAGCTGATGGGCAAACCAGAAGGGGCTGATAAAACAAAACAGCCTCTTTTTAATCACAGCGGGGGTGCTTTGGTGGTGTGATCTCAGATCTATAATGTATGTTCTTACATTTATATTCTGTCTGTGTGTGTGTGTGTGTGTGCGTAGTAGAGTAAACAGGGGCTTTAAGACTGTCTAGTGAGCCACGTGACGATGGTGACGATCATGGGATGAGAGATCAGATTGTGCTGCCTGACTCATTTCTCCTCTCCTTTAAGTCACTTGTGGATCTCTTTCCACATGGGTTTATGGGGCATCTGACGGTTGATGAAGTGAATGCCGCAGCTGAAGATTTGTAAAGATTCGTGGTGCCCCATTTATAGCGGCTCCAAGAAATTGCAATTACACACTGACATATGTGCTCTCAGATCTCTTCAAAGTAGAGCAATTTTGAATAGGAGCAAGTTCGACACAGAGCGCCCCACATTTTATTTATTTTCTTTTGGTCTTTCCTTAATCTTAACAAACGTTAGAGCTGATTCAATTATTATTTGAATGCTGTATTAACTCAAAGGAGTGATATTCATCGCTTTCAAGTTGCAAAAGTTTGTGTAGGAGAAAAAGAAGCGGTTTTAAGCCGCGGAATGAATCACTAGCTGTACGGATGTTATATTGTAATTTGCAGCAGCAGCATAGCACCTCCTCCTAGCAGGCACTTGTCAGTGATGAGGCGCACCATCTGTGGGTGAGGGAGAAGAGTAGAAGACCTTAGGCAGAGGGAAGGAAAAAGACTCCATAGGGAGGACCCAAGTGTTGGAGCCGATCCCTCCTACTGCTAGCACGGCTTTGGTGAAAAGGCTTCCCAGAGGAACATTAGCCTGCGCTGTCATCTGGGCGCTCCGGCTTCCGGGGATTTGAGATTTAGGGATATCTCACTCAGCAGGAGCCGACAGACGAGGACTCGGATTATTTAATTCTGAGAAGGGGTTGGCAGTTCATCGTTCATGTGTAGATATTTATTGTTCAAATTATGGAAGCATCATCAATTTGTGTTGTGTGTTTCTTGGTAGGTACACACACATGCCGATATATGGACAGGGTGAATAACTGCTCCCAGCATTCAATGATTCATTCAACACACTGGATACTTGGGGCAACAATTTAGCTCTACCTCCATTTGCTGTCAAAAATAAACTGTATGTATCAAACCAAACCCAGCCACCCACCCATCATTGGTGTTTCCAAAGCCACTGCTTTTGCCATGTATAAACTTTGCACTTTCCAGCCTTTTGAGGATAAAGCTAAGACAAGGTAAAGAAAGCTGATGAGAGGCCAGTGCTTCAGGCGATATCTTCCCGAAACAACTCAAGAGGCTGAACTGACAGCCCCAACAGAGCGCAGTAAATGCTGCAGTACAACAAAAAGGTGTGATTTTCTTGAATAAAAGGACACCAAATTATACCTTGGAAGAACCCCCTATGTCTATGGAGTAATTGCCTACTAATCTGAGGTTTTGCATTAAGTGCTTTTCAAAATGATTTGCTGTGGAGTATGTAGCAGAGGTAAATAACGGCAGGAAAGGGTTGTAAGCGGCCCACTTATATTAGTATACGTATATATTAGTCACACATTGTAAACATAGCAACAGTAGCGCAGGACATCTGAAATCAACCATGTAGTATGCAGAGCCACTTGTCACTCAGCCTAAACTGTAACGACTGTCACAATAGGACCCATTGGATGTGCCACAACATTAACATGCAATAAGCGGCGTTTTGTGCTTGTCCAGTCAATAAGTGAATCGGGATGGGACACCGCAAGGACAATGAGTGGAGATTTATTCATGCAATTCACTCACTCCACAAGTTTAGCAGAAGCAAACGGCAATCAACTCGGTGCTTTAAACCCCTTAAGGGTTGATGGCACTGGTCCTTCAACACAAAAGGAAAGACATGCTGTTTTAGGTCACTAGCCATCACCCAGAATGCCTGCTTCAAAGAACGAAGAGACGATGTCTGACATCTCCAAATCCTAGATATTACTTGGCACTGAAACTAGGCCAACTTGATTTTTTTGTTTCCCAATTCCGGGACGCTATGAGTCAACTTTTGAATCATCTAATCAATGTTCACTGAATCCATCAGAATCCACAGTCAAAGTCCACAGCGCTCCAAATAAGGGCAGGCAGTGACCGTCTATGAAACCATGTTCAGGCGTTTAAGAAAAATCTCCTTGCTCGTTGCTTTATTTTCACAATGGAGGCTATTTCTGTCCTCTGAGAGGATTGTTTCCTTTTGAGTTCAGGCCGATCTATTTGTGGACGCTCACCTCGGACAGATCTCTCCTCTATGCATTAAATCTCCAGGCTCTGCGCCGATATGTGCTGTGGTCAGCACTCTGCCACTGAAAGGGCCTCCTCTCCGAGCTAATAAAATGGGGAAATGCCTGATCAGATTTATTTGCCACACACAAATAAGGCGGAAGGGAGAAGCATAGAGCGTGGTGAAGAGGGTGCGAGAGAGAGAAGGAGTAGGAAAGAATAAACAAGAGGACAGAATGCAAAAGTGATAGGAAGCAAGAGGTAGATTAATCAGCTTGATGTATGCAGCCAGCAGCAAGGGGCAGAGGGAAAAGGTAGTATAATGTTCCTGGACAAATCTGATGCAGTGTGCACGCGTACTATCTAAATTCGGCTCACGTACACCAAGACGAATCCGGCGTGTTGCACATGATAGGACAAAAAGCTGTGTCTCATGATAGATTTGAATTATTTTCGGAGCGCACATTCAGACGCTAACCTCAAACAGCTTGTATACCACATTGGTGTGTTTTGTGCCAGAATCTTTTACAGTAGAGTATTTCAGAGATAGGGAGAGAGATGTGTACAGACAAGGGCATGCTGGATATCTGAGAGGGGGGTAGATGAGGTGACATATCTGGAAGCTGGCCATCTGTCACACAAGCTTTTGTCTATTCTACGGCCCGTTTCAGAAGGTCATAACTCTAAAAAGGTCATTTACTCAAGTGGCGTCTATTTCCAAGTCTCATTTGAACAATAATGGTCCTGTCATTCTGGGAAGGCTAGGCAGAAAATACGGAGCACCGGGATGGAGATGGACGCTGACTGCCGGGCCCTCGCTCTTTCTCCACGGGCCAAGAAAGATAAGGGAAATGTCCCTGCGGTGGCTTTCCTCCAAGGGGAGAGGGGCTAACTGCATCAGTCCTCATACTCCAGCGGCCCACCTTATCCATCTCTCTGCAGAGCTTTAGGTCTAGTTGGAGGGAAATAAAAACCCTTAGGTGACCTTAATGGAAGTGGAGGACCGTCCAATCCCCAGCCTCCAAATGTCAGGCTGAGGAAGTATTCCTCTAAGACACGCCAGGTTCCAGGAAAGACCAAGGAAATATACATACAAATAGACACACATTTGTGGGCCTGCGTTAAGAGTCAAAACCACCCCCACCCACCGGAGATGGAAAGTCAATACACATCGTTTCCGCCCAAACACCATGACAACATAAAACAGGGCCTCCCTAACCTGGTCCGGTGAACCAGAACAGCAATCTCAACATGACAGCACGGGCCATGCCAAGCTCCATCCACCAGGGACCGATCAAATTCATCACTCTGGCGGTGTGCTAAAACAGTCAGTCCAGGAGACACCGTGCCCTTGGCCTCCTCCGAGGATTGATTCGGTTTATTTTATCGCAGCCTTCTGCTCCGTCCAAATTTGCCAAGGAGGGAAAAATATGATAATATTTATGTTTCCCGGGAGCCCAGGGGGAATCGGGGGAAATCGATAGTCTCCCGCGGTCACATCCTCAGAGCTGCTGAGAGGAGACCACTCCACGCCGAGCCATGAGCCAGGGGGGTGGGGCAGGGACGGGGGGAGGATATTGACATCTGACCTGTGTGTGTGGGTGGCTGTTACAATGGCATGGCTGTACAGTGGAGGAGAGGGGAAGACGAGTTCAAGGTTCTTCTGTGGTCTGCAATGTACAAATCATGGCTTGTGTCAATAGATGAACTCTCAGGATGAAGAATCACGACTCTCCCTCACGACTTATTTTCTGTAAAAAAAGATACAAAAGACGACCGTGGGTGAGAAACCCATTCATTTCTGAGACCACTGCTTGAAATGGAAGCATAAAATCCCTTCCTCAGCTCTGGCTTATAAAATCGTGATGAAGGCTAAAGACGTGTGTGTGGAAGCTTTTTGGAAAAGCAGCCTAAAACTAATCATTTACATGGAAATTGGACTAGTTTAAAATATATAAATTATGGATGTATATATTGCCCACAAGGTGCTGGACAGAGGGAAATCAGTCGTTCATAAGATGGCTGCCATGCAGTAAAGTGGGTAACTCCCACATATAGAAACTACTTGATGAGAATGCATAACATTAGAGCCAGCGGCTCCTGTGGATACAATGACTAGGAAGGCCGTAGGGGAGTGGCTAGGGGAGAAGTGAGCCTGGTGTCACATGCATTAGGTTAAACTGTGAGGAGGCCTCTCCGGCTGGGCCCCAGTCACTGAGGAGGGCAGGGGATTACCATAATCACCGCACAGCACCAAGGTCACCCTGCCCTCCGTCAGTGAATGCTCACACTACCCCACCACCTGGAGACTACATCAGAGGGGCTTACAGAGGCCTGGGGCCAAACTCTCGGTGTAACACCCGGGTTTATTTTGGGGGGCACGATATTTGCCTCTGCTACTGTTTTTTTTTTTTGTCTCACGCCCTGGCAGAGCTAGTTCAGGCAGACAACTCAGACATCAGCTGGTCTCTGCGTCACCCTATTCAACCATTCACCTACAGTCACTGTCACTAGTATACCCTGGTCTTACTAAACTAAACTCAACCCCAGCCTTCACCTACTTCGGGTCTGCTACTCGGTATCAGTAAGGGGGAATCGGACGATATCTCCTCGCAATCAATGGCTGTTTAAATTTAGAGCAGCAGACCCTTGGGGCCATCTTTCAATGTATTACCATTTGAAGATCAATAAACTGTTATCAAACGGTTCAATCAATAACACCAGTCAATAAACATATTCGTAGGTTCACCTTACTGAACTGAGGTTTAATATTGCCATTTTAATATTATCAGTTAGTGGTGAGGAAGTTCACACCCAGCGCATATTCATCGAACTTTAGGGGAACAAAATGTAGCCGTTAATCAACTTGCAAAGGCCAAGCCACCATGACACGCTTATAAGTCATAAAAGTGTCTCATTCTGGCCAACACCTCACAGATCATTATGGGCAAATTAAGTCACTGTAAATATTAAACAAACTGACAACACCCAGTAGGAGAGAGTCGGGGGCTATGTCAGAGATTCACTGTCTGCGTCACTCTTCTGGCACTGTGGGTGATTCACTGCATCCAGCAGTCTGTTCTGTACTCCACATTACCATACAACCCTGTCCGGTTTCTCCTTTGGATGTTTTCAGTAATGAGACTGGGGACCTTTTTTCCAGGAACGATTCATGAGGAGAGCGAGGTAAGTTAAGACAACTTCATCTCACAGCCAGCACTGTTCGATTTAACACAGCGGTCAGTGGACTGAGCCTCAGGTGTGTGTCGCTGTCTAGAGGCTGCAGGCCACTCTGGACAGTCTGGGTGAGAAGCTGGAGCACCCAGAGGAGGTGGAGGAGGAGGAGGAGGATGCTCAGGGGTTCATCCAGGGCTACGTGGAGCACTACACTAGAAGAAGAAAACGAAGAAGAAGACGAAGACGGAGGAAGAAGAGGCTGATTCTCTGCTCTGTGGAACTGGGCATGGCGATAGACACGCTGTCTTGGCACTACGGTATTTATTTATATATTTGACATAATGGAATAACCCATTCTCTTCTCAAATTGTCTTCCAGGTTGAGTGCCAGCTCATCTACAGGATGCATAGTGAAGACTGACAGTAGAAAGAGATTAGTAGAGCCAGAATGGGCATGCTAATGCAACATCATTAGGAAGATGTTAACATCGTGTGTTATCCTCTGCTCATGACTTGTTTGGCTTTTTCAATAAAGATTTCTGTTTTTACAGACAGATCACATCTGTCTGGTTATATGACCTGTCTTTCTGCTCATTTACATACAGATTGTTTCTACTTTTGGAGATGGACAAAAAACAACCTTATACTGAACAACTCTGGAACTTCGGAACATGCATATCTTAAAATCCCGTCTCAAAACCCAATTGTTTTCCTCAGCCTACCCTCAGTTTGTTCCTGTTGTACAGTGTCCTTGAGTTACTAGAAAGGCGCTTAGAAATACCATGTATGATTATTATCATTATTATTACAAATGCGGAAAACATGGAAAGAACGCGCCGACTACAAAACATTCTCTTCAAACAACCCTTCTCCCTTGTGGTCGGGCAGCGATGTGGAGACAACGTCCATGCATTACAAGCACACTGTACCTGCAGACGGTCTCCTTTCAAAGCTAACCACCGAGCCCAACCATACCCTGGGAGCTCTACCGCTCTACAAGATCAACAAACAAATCCTGACATGATTGAACTCGTGGGCAAGGCGGTTCATGAATAAAAACATGAATGGGCATGGGCAACAAAATGGAGAAGGAGGACTGAAGCCCTGAAATGTACACTCCGGGGTAAGGTATCTACAATCAATCCATACGTCAGCACAATGGATATACGATGGTTGGAAAATGCAAATTCAACACAATTTCCCTTTTGAAGGAGCTTACAGAGGAAATATTGCACATTGCGACCAAGCCTAATCTACAGTGTGTGCAGATTATGGGGTACAGAAATATGCATGCACGTACGCCCACGCAGTGTTAATTTAGGCACTGAATCTACAGCGTAAAGCTCAGAAAATATGATTACTATGCAGTATATCACCCGGACAGTAATAATATTTAAACGGCAGTTTGGATAATGAGTAAACTTTCAAATCCTACTATAATTTAGAAGAGCACAAAGCTCTACGGCCTTTGGCATGCAATGAGCCAGACTATAAAACATACATTCAAAACACACATCATAGGAAGACAAGACAGGAGACATCCTCAAGAGCTGTCATGGAAAGCTGCCTCATCTCCTATTTGAAGTCTGCCTGTCCTTTCATGTACAACTTCAAAGACAGGGTGGGCTTAGGGCACTGTGTCCTTATTATTCTCCCACTGTGACAGAAAGTCAGGTTGTTTGACCCAGTCGACCCCTCACCTGGAAGTAAATCTCCACTCCCCTTCAACTCCCTTGTTAACAGGCATACTTTTCATCGTTAGCCTCGCCAACATACCGCCCCGACCTGTGAGTTTGACCCCCGCGGCCCATCCTCCAGACCCCCCGTCAAGCAGACTGCACTCCCACACCGCTCCTCCCTTTGCCTGGCTCAGACTGCAGCTCAAATCCCTGCGTCTTGAGCTGCGCTAAGGCTAATACCCTGGAGAGGAAGCCTGCATCACTCTCCCACTTTTCCTCTCTAACTCCCCCCACTCGCCCATTCTGTCATCATCACGGAAATACATCAAAGCTGCAATAATTCATGAGAAGGCACAGTGTGTTTGTGAGTGTGTGTGTGTGTGTGAGTGTGTATTTGTGTGTGTTTGCACATGGTGTTTGCAAAGGCTGTGGAATTCTGATCCGCATTTGCACTACCTTACAGTATTAGGAGGCGAGACAAGATGAGGGACTGGAAAGTCATTTTGGCTAGCAGTAGGAGGGACAAAAGAAATGAAGACAATGAGGTAACTAAATGGGAATAAATATTGCTCTTACTTTGAATTTGGACGGTGTTTTTGACAGGAATGAAATATTAGTCAGTGTGTGTTGTGTGTGTGTGACAAAATCATGCAGTGTGACGATCAAAGAAAAGGTGTTTGCTTGCTTTCTATGTCAGAACAACTTATTGCTGTAAAGGAAGTGCAAAATGGTCCAAATAAATCAATAAAAACACACAATCGGCGTCGATTCAAAAGTATGGATCTCCGAGTTGCCTTTGAGGATGATGAAAGGAAATAGGGTTGGCTGGAGTGCTGCTGCTCGCTGCTCTGAAACACTTGAGCGGTTTCATTTCGTTGGCTGACCAGTGGCCCTCAAAGGGGACAAGCCACCAGACATGCCATGTAATATCAACACAAACAGACAACACTAGTGTCTGTCACCTTTGAAGGGCACACATGCAAACACATTTCCTTCAGCTATACCTGCATGCTGCTGCCTTTTCCCCCCTGCCAACTGCTACTAGTAGTATGAACCGTGAAATACTATTTACTTACATTATACGATGGTATTTACAACACAAATAGTATATGCTTCATGGATTGCACACAAACAAAATACTCTAATCCAATCTACTAAAAAAGCACACATGATTAATAACACCTCATGTGCAGTACTGTGCAAAAGTCTTAGACAGGCACGTTGCTTTAAATAATGCTTTTTTATCAATAAATAACAAAGTAAGTGGAAAGAAAATCTATATCAAATCAATGTTTGGTGTTACCACCCTTTGTCTTCCAAACAGCAACCCCTGCCTAAAACTTATGCACAGTACTGTATATCATATAGGATCTTACTGTGCAGGCAGAATGTTAACTTGAATTCAAGTCACACTTACCAGCCACTACTCCAGCCATGTATAGTAAACTTATTCGTAAGATGCCGTGGACCATCTCCAAGGGAACGCCAATCATGAGCTGGAGAAGAGCATTGAAGCCCAGTTGCTCCAACCTGTGGCAGGCGTAGTAGTATTCATATATTATTAAATGGAACACAACTATTCAGTGACTCTCTACAGACTGCATGGCCACCAGTGTTACCTACTGCATGCGTTTACGGCTAAGCCTTTACTTTATCAATGCTGTCAACAGTAGATCTTTAGGCGGGTAACATAGTATTGTATTACATTGCTATAGTCTCTTAGCCTGACGAGTTAAAAGTCCAGACAGCAACTGTATTCAGCAGGGAAAAAGGTATTTTAGGCCCGAGGTAGAGGGTCTCTCACCCAACGTGCATGAACATGTAGCTGAAGAAGCGCCACACTTGGGCCCGGTGGCCTGGATGGTACACCAGGGGGCTCTTCATGAAGTCGGGCTGGTAGGTCTGCAGGACCCACTTGTTGAGCATGATGCCGTAGCACATGAACACGATGATCTGGGAGGGCAGAGAAAGGAGAAGCATCAACCCCCCTCCTGTCGTCTGTCATCTCGGAGACAACCGTTACCCTCTGACATGGCACGCTGCTGTAATGAAAGTCTCCAAGATTGCCCTGCCAAAACAAATCACGGTGCCTCGGCTTGCCAAAGCCGCGAGATGTCTTCGTTCACCGTATGCTGCCGTCCCAGACTATCGCACCGGCAGGGAAAGTAAATGCAAAGCGCGGAAGAACACACATCTGGTCCGACTTCATTAGCACCTTTCATATATCAATGAGTCGCCATGAAATGAGAGGAATCTAAACGAAAGTGAGCAGTCATTACCCTGTCCTCATTGTCATTACAGGCTATTCACAGCCGCTCGCATGGCTTTCCTCAGAGAGTCTAGGACTTTAGACGTGGTGGGGCGTTGTGGGGAAGCAGTAGGTTATATTCCCTGCATGAACCTACGACATTCAACTGTGTTAATGGGGCCTGAGGAGCCTATTGGTTTTCTTTTCTATAACTCAACATAATTGGTGAATGAATGCCACTGTATTGGCCAGGGCACTTAGCGGCACTGTATTTCCACCATCCCAAATCTCTGGCTGAAAGGAATGCCAGCACAGAGGCCATTTGACAGTAATGGGTGTGAGGATTAAAAAGGATCTGACCCTTTAAACCATAATGTGCCCCTAACCGGTCATGCTTGGCACGTTTGTTTCAGTTGAGCTAAGGACTTGCTTGCCCTGGGGGTCCTGCCTTCCACGCTTGGAATTTCAGTGAGGAGGAAGGATTTGGTACTAGCAGCATTTTCATACAAAATGCTCTGGGTCTGGGTTCTGGTCACAGCGGAACGACATGCTCTACTGGTCCGACAAAACCCCACGGTCTGAAGCAGCTTTGACCTTTTCTCACCTGAACAATGGTGATGATCGCCATGAAGACGGGTGGGGGGCACAGACGGCTCTGGTGGAAGTACCAGCGGCGGTCCGTCTCGCAGGGCAGGATCTCGTAGGCCACGTAGCGCACAAAGCGCTTGTACACCCCCAGGCCACTCTCGTCCAATAGGATCTCCCGCTGCAGCGTGCGGCGGCCGTTGGCGATGGCTCGTCGGAAGCTGCTGGAGCGCTTGCTGCTCATCTGGGGAAAGAAGAGGAGAGGTTGGGTGAGATGAACGTTTCATATAGGTTTGTGGAGAATGTACAGCTCAAGGGTGACAGTAATTCCCTTTCAGATCCTGAGAGAACATAATGAAATTGTTTTGACAAATCTTCACTCAGGTTTCTGATCTTATTGACATTGTTTTGGTGCAACCTGTTGAATGCAATCGGGACCTCAAAAGCGTCGTAAGACAGTTAGGACTTTCCAAATGCCAAGAGCACTCTGCGTTGAAGAAAGAGCATCTTCATCCTCCCCCGCTTCTAAGAGGGAGCAAAGACATACATCACCTTGAAGAGTTCTGGGCTTGAAAGTGGGGGAGATTATTTCTACGCCGCCCTGACAGGTACACACGATTCACGTATTCAAGCGAAATAGCTGTGTGACTGCCCTGGAGCGGCAAAGCTCTGCTGAGTAGACCTGTTCCACAGGGAGGCGGGAGACGGGTGACAGCCCCCTGTTATCAGAGCGTCTCCAGGTTTGCTTAGTGAGCAGCAGTGGCGGCGCTGCAGGCTAGCATGACAAGCGACACGAACCACGCCTGGTTCTTTCTTTAATTGAGGCTTGCATGGAAAAATACCTCCGTGCCTCAACCTTGACAGATGAGTCAAATACCTTGCAGCTCCCACCACAGCGCAGGTGACTAAGCATTTGACGACGGAGTTGATAGACTTTCTCATGCTGCTGATAATGTGAAACCGTTCAGTAGAACCTAAGTGGATCTTCCTGGTGACAAAACAGCACTGACGAGGAATGCACCCACAGGTGCATGCTATATATACACAAGTCATTTTCAGCTGTTCATCTGATCAAAATGCTGTCTTCAACGCTACAAAAACTGAAAGGGAAGCCTTAACTGTAACACATACGGTTGGACTGCAGTATTTACTAGTTACCAGAAACACTTCAATCGCTGTTACGGTCAGGCTGCACACACATGGTCGCTGCAGGAAGCACAATAATGAACAAAGCCAACTAGGAGACAAATTGTGTTTAT
This sequence comes from Galaxias brevipinnis, assembly GCA_036023535.2. NCBI lineage: Eukaryota > Metazoa > Chordata > Actinopteri > Galaxiiformes > Galaxiidae > Galaxias > Galaxias brevipinnis. The sequence continues at coordinate 3,594 of JAVQIZ010133593.1, read as the reverse complement.
TTACGTAGCATAAATAAAACGGAAGAAATGATTCAGAGAGAACGAAAAAGACGGCCAAGCGGCTGTGGCGGTGATGTCCTGGAAACGGGACGCCTTGCTGCACACACGAGATAATGATGGTTCTGGGGCCGGGACACCAGGACCACAGGGGCCTGTGGCACAGTGATAACCAGCACGGCGCCGACCAGCCCGCCGGGCTCCCTGTGGATGGAGGAATGCATATCTTTGCATGGTGATCAGGCCCCCGAAAGACAATTACACTTTACAGTACGCCAAGCTGGGAGGCACGATAGAGAGCAAAACAAGGGGGGGTTTGGGAGGGGAGAAATAGGAGGCACGTCTTGCTTTGTGGGCTCTAGATGAACGGCGGAGGACGGACATCCTGCCATCTATTCTCTCGTCGGCTCTATTAAAGCGGGGCGCGGTGGAGATGGAGGGCTGTGTGGCCACGCACCTGAACCTGTTTGCTTTTCATCTTCTCGTCTCCACCTCTAATGGATTGTCTTTCCTTCTATAAATGATGACCTCGGGATGGGCTTCTCCGGTGTCAAAAACCACCTGCTGCTCCATCCGGCATCGAGGTTTCCACACATGTCCCTCCTCGTGGTGCGGCTTGTGCTCCTGAACCGCTCCCGGGAGGCGCCTTTTAGACACACTGCTTTGCCTCCCTCGACAGGCGGGACCGCCACCTCTAAAGGGAGCATTAGCAGCCTTTGAAGTGGAGGAACGAGGGACAGGGGAGGCAGACAGACAGTGAGGCGCACAGGCATCCGAGCCCAAGGCTTTACTCCACAGCCTTGAGAGAACCCCAAAAGATGCATCCACCCCCCAGGGGCTGGCATTCCTTCCCATCGCATCCCAACTCGGGGGAACCTCTGATGGGTGCATCAAGCAGGTCCAGTAACAGCAGACCTCCCCTGACACGATAAAGGTCTGCCAGGGAAACATGCATATTAAAGCCAAGAGCAGGAATGGAGCCCAAGATAGAATTTTCTTTTCAGGGGAACGCTGAATGTCCCTAATTGAGAGCAGTGTGTGAGTGTGCGTGTGTGTGTGTGTGTGTGTGTGTGTGTGTGTGTGTTTCAACAGCAGGGGTTCGTCTTCTTCTGCCTGGCAGATGTGTGTGGTCATACAGTAGACTACATGCTGCTTGCAGCTTAAACCTGCCCTTGATGACTTAATTACTTTTACCACACGGTCAATATAGTGCAGCTCAATCGAGTGAATTAGTAATAAAGGCAAAATGTGTTAGTAGTACTGGACAAAACAACTATCCTCAGGAGGCATTGAGCTATTCGGCTATCCTTCTATTGCTCCCTAAGGTCGGCTATCTTTTGATAAAAAAAATACTCCAATTTTCTTCCTCTGACAGTTTATAAAACCCACATACTCTCTCGCTCTTAGTTAAAGGAGATTCAAAATCATAATGGATCAAACTGATTCTTCCTTGACCCAGATTCCCAGCTTCTTTCCTCCCAAAATCCTTTCAAAATGAGAGACCAACTCTATCCCCAGCTCATGGCCACATACCCCCTTCATGGTTTAATCATCACGGTCTAAAGTGGAAAATTCTTGACTACAGGACACTTAAGCAAAGTGCACTCCTTTCAGAGAGCCACACATCTTCAAAGTGGAAGGCCCTGTCCGCGTAAAGGTTTGTCTATGCTTGTTCACATGCGTGACAGCGACGTCGATAGGGAGCATCTGTTTCCTTGGAGATAGATGCATCACGGGCACTTATCACGACCAGAATGGCCACACTCAAGACTTTCTATACCAGCAACTTCTACAACACTACCACTAAACAATTCAAAATGGCTTCGCGATGGACAGTAACCCTGGGCACAGGTGGGAGGGAGTGTTAATCCTGCTGGACACGGATCGGAAATGCAGGTGTCTGTTGAGATATGTATCTAGGTGAGATAATCTAATCTAGATAAAAAAAGTGCCTCCATAGTGGGTGGCTCCACTAAACACATGACTTAGCTGTATACCTTTATGCAATATTGTTAAGTGCATACTTAAAAAGTACAGAGAAAGAAATGTCACAAAGTAACTAACCCTAACCCTAATTAGGTGGCCAGCTGGTACAGCCGGGCAAAAATTGTAATTGTTAATAATAATAATAATAATAATAATAATAATAATAATAATATTATTATTATTATTATTATTATCAGGTGGCCAGCTGTGCAGAGGGGCACCTCTTTTTATTGAAATTATTATTATTATTTTTATTATTATTATTATTCCCCCAGATTCTGTACTTCCCATGGTTAAAAATGCACCAAATTTGGCACACATGTCCAAGTCCTCTCAAAACTTCAACCCATGCCATGCCGTCTCATTGTTCTTGTTGGTGGCGCTACAGCAGCAGTTCAAAGTTTCAAGTGTTAAAAAAATCATAAAAAATAGATCATTAGGGTTACAGCTCTGAAAATTTCAGAACTTGTCCCTTGCAGTGAGATAAAACCTTCATATGCTGGCACCCATTACAAATTATAAAGTCCATCACTGTTTTTTTCAAAAACTGGTGGTCTACTCAAAGTGTCTACTCAAAGTCCAAAACCATAAATACAAATCACATCAGAGTTTTAGAATATCATCTCCAGACTCTCAAGTTCAACATTAACTGTATTTAATATCTTGTTGATTTCTCAAAAACTGAGTCCACAGTACATCAAAATGTATTACTGTAAACACTACTGTACATTCACTTTGTCATATCTCACTGGTTCATTAAACAATCTACGTTCCAAAAATAGATAAAATCCAAAGACCGATATCATGAAGTATTTCACATTTCAGAACTCTATCTAGAAAACAATTTTTTTTAATAAATGTCTGAGTTTAGTAGTTTTTTGGTTGGATTTGACACTTTGAACTATTTGAAACAACTCCTCTGAAACCATGAAACCAAATTACACCAAAATTGCTGTATATCATCCTCAGATGGTCTACTTTCAAAACAAAACCAAGCTTGGCGATACAGTCATAATTGAGCTCACACTGCACCAAAATCCATTTCTCTAAGTTATTAAGCAGTAGTAGCAAGTATTAGCACGTTAACGCATATTTCTTTTAACGCGTTAACGCCACTAGTAGTTTCTTTTCCCCACATAGCGGTGGACACTGCGTCGTATCCGCCCTCATGTGGCAGTGGGAGGGAATCTTCTTGCAACCGTGACTGAGAGAGTCTTGTTGAGTAACCTTGTTCAAACATTGTCACGCTCTACCATTGCTATTACCAAAACACGCATAGCAACATGGCAAGCTGCAACCATGCAACTTTTGTTGTGTGAGATCTGGGCAGTAGCGATGTTACTGTGTAAATCTGTAGTTTTAAATAACGATTATGGGACGAGGTGTCAAATCGACATTGCAAAGCAGATATTTGTCATATCAGACAAAGAAAGGTTTATGCGTTCTTGAATTTGTTCTTAGCTGGATTACAAAATGTATTTAGGAGCTGAGGGTCACAACCGCGCAAGGCAGACATCTTTGTACTTGAAGAAACATGACGTAATGTAGCGTTAGGTGTAATTTTGCTATCTAGATTACTGAAGGTTATGTAGGTTGGTGGATGTGCAACCT